>JAODAL010006034.1:0-92500 GCA_025379985.1 Phyllomedusa bahiana
GCTTGAGGGTAACATTGTTTTTTTTCTAGAAGCGGGAAGGGTTTGGTATAAAAAAAAGGGAAATTTACTTTTTACATTTCTCTCTTTGGTGGGCCCCATGGTAAAAAAACAGCTTGTTAAGGAGCAATTAGGAGAAATCGGGGTTTTTGGACGAAAATGACATTTTTAGTACTTGTAAAAAAGTTTCATTAGCACGAAGAAAGATTTTTAAAGAATCTTAAAGATTTTGGGGAGTAGTAAAAGGGTAGTAAAAAGTTTTTAAGACCTAAACCAAAGGTTGAGGCCCTTCACGGGAAACGGGGGCTGGGGTTGAAAAAAATACTGAATTTAAAGACCAAGAAATTGACGTGCCAACGCACACTGGAAAAAGGTTTGAAAAAAACCCTTAACCACTTCCCATGGAACCCCAGGATAAAAAAGTCGGGGTTTTTGGGGGACCCTCAAACACATCCCCGACTGGCCCTAGGCCCCTAAAATAATTTTGGGAAACCCTACGGGAAACTGAAAAAGACCCGTGGAAATCCCTGTTGTTTTCTGGTACGGGTTTTAATTTAAATTTGAAAAGCTTTTTACGCTGAAACCCGGGCGTTTTGCCCTGTGGAGCCTCGTGCTGCCTCCCTCCTTCGGAACTTTCCCGGGCTCAACCGTTATTCTGATGCTGCAAAGAGAGTTTCCCCCGTTTGGGCTGACTGGCGGGGCCATTTAAATCAATCAGGTTACTAGCTGTTTTAAAATTCCGCTTGTTGCTCTAAACGGGGCACAGAAAATCAAGAAATAATGTAGGAGAAACACACAAAAGAAATTAAACAATAAAAGAAATAAAGAAAGGGTCGGGATTTAAAATATAAGCTCACATTTGGGAAACTAGGCAAAGGGGGTTTGGAAACTAGTGAGCTTTTTGGGTTATTTGGCTGTAACTAATCAAAAAATAATAGTTTGGGACAAGTTTCCCCTTTTTGGGGGCCACTACACTTATTGTCCCTGCAGAAAAACAGGGGAAAATATCTAAAACCCCTTTAAAAACCCTTTTAAAGGATTTTGTAATAAAAAGTTTTTTAAAAAACCCAAATTTTCCAGGTGAGCTTTAAAAAGGTTTTAAAAATTGAGGGGCGAAGTTCTAAAAAATTTTCGTTTCGTTGACCGCTGAATTTTCCGAAAAAATTTTTTTTCGGTACAAAATTGTTTTGGGCCCAAATTCTTTAAAAAAAAAAGCAATTTCCAGGCTGCACAGACCCTTGCAAGGTGCTGTAGAATGTTGTGCCATGCTTAAATAGCAGGGGGATTTTTTGTTTTTTTTCAAACAATGTTTGTTTTTAGTGGGAACACGCAGATAAAATGCCGCCGCTTTTTTAAATTCGCTTCACTAAAAAATTTCCCTTTGGGCACTTTAGGGGGCCAAAACTGCCAAAAAACCAAGGGGGAATTTTTTCCCTGATAAAGTAAAGGGCAAAAAACGGGAAAAAAAAAACAAGTTTGGGGGCTCAGGTGGAACATCAGTAAAAGAGTGTGGGGTTTACAGGAAAGCCACAGCCGCAAAAAAGGTCAGAGAGTGGCACAATAAACCATTCGGAGGGGGCCCAAAACAGGAGAAAGGCCCCAAAAAGTGGAACAATAAACAAAAGTTGGAGGTCACGGAAAGGAGACAAAGCCCAGCTTTAAGGCCCAAGGGAGGCAAAAAACCATTTTTTAGGTGGCAAAAACAGGAGTAGGCCAAAGGGGAGGGGGGCCCACAATAAAAAGTGGGGAGGGCACGGTAGCAGCAGCATGGGGTTAAAGGCATTGGCATAAAAAACTTTCGGGGTGGAAAAAAAAAGGAGATAGGCCACGGGTTCACAATGCCCAAAATTTGGAGGCCCTTGGGCACACGCATGATTCGGGCCGGGGCACAATGAAAATTTGGAGTGGCCCCAAAACAGGGATAGGCCCCAGAGAAGCAAAAATCCATTGGGGGGGGCACGGAAACAGCCCTTTATTTAGGCATTTCACAATAAAAACCTGGAGGGGGCAAAAACAGGAGTAGGCCAAAAAGTGGCACAATTACACATTTTTAAGGGCCCCGGTCAGCAGAAAGAAAATGGGTCAGGCATTGGGCAAAAATCCCTTTTTGGAGTGGCAAAAACAAAAAGGGGGCCGCAGATTTGGCACAATGACACAGTGTGGGGTTCCCGGGCACACAAAAGAGGTAAAGGCATTGGCACATTTTTGGACATTCTTGAGGGGGCAAAAACAAAAGTGGGGCCGCAGGGGTGGCAAAATTTACACAGTTTTAGGTCAGGGCCAGAAAGCATAAAGAGGTCAGAAAAGGCACAATGACTTTCCCTGTAAGGGGGCAAAAACTGGGGATGGGCCCAAACAAGTGGCACAATGACACAGGGGGAGGTTTCACGGCAGCAGCAGCATGAGTCGGGCAGGGGCCCACAATAAATTTTCCTGGGGGTTTGGCAAAAACGGAGTGGGCCCACAGAGTGGCACAATGACACAGTTTTGGGGGTCACGGAAAACAGCAACAACAGCACCCAAATCGGCCCAGAGATCCACAAGGACATTCTGGAGGTGGCGGGAAACGGAGGGGGGCCACAAAATGGCACAATGACACGTGTGGATGTCACAGCAGCAGAAAACAACACAAAACATGAGGTCGGGGGCAGTGGCACAATGATATTCTGGAGGTGGAAAAAACAGCGAAGGCCACAGATTCCAAATGAAAAGGGGTTTGGGAATTAACGGCAGCAACCAAACAGCAAAAAGGGGTCAGAATTGAAACCAATGAAACAGTTTTGGAGGTGACCGCAAAAGCAATAGGCAGCAGTTTAAAGGTCAAGAGGGGCACAATGACACAGTGTAGTCATGGCACCAGCAAAAATCAGCGCAGCAGAGGTAAAAGAGGGGCCCACAAGGGGACAGAGTGTGGATTTTAAATAGGCAGAGGGAGAAACTGCCCAGCAAAATGTGGGGCCCATCAGGGGGTTTGGCGGCACCCAAATAGTGGCGAGGCAGGTAGTTTGAAACCAGACTCATTTTCACAGTTTGGGTAGGCGTCATGGCTGATTTAGTCTGATGTCTAAGGCTTTGGTTTGTGGAAGTCCTGGCCGATTTCCCCGCCTGATTTTATCTTGAACCCAAAAGGGCATTTCCTTCCACATTCCGGACAAGCGGGTTTTCCATGGGTAACATGGGCCCCCCCCCGCACTGAACCCCCGCTCTGAAGGGCCCCACAATGGCCGGTCAGGGCAGTTTTTTTTTTCCCCCGCAAAAATCGGCAAAATTGCGGCCACACATCCAGTTTTTTGGGTTTCCCCGTAGTCCAGCGGAACTTCTAACTGGGGTGGCAAGTCTGTCCAAATTTCCACAAAACCTTTTTGGTTCAGGGATTGGCCCCAGGTTTCCCGCTGCTGCTGCTGGCGACTGCCCCCTCACTAGGTGGGTGAAAGGAAACTGCTCATCTTGACCCAGACTTTGGTTTTTCTGCCCGTGGAGCTGGTACAGCTTCCCACCCCCCCAACCTCCCCCAGCAGCCGCGGCAGTAATACGTGAGCGCTGAAGAACCCCCGGGCAGACCTGTCAAGGAGGGACGATGCCCCCACATAGGCAGCGGGCCCAAATGATACGGGGGATTTCCCCATTGGGATTTGAATTTGTCCCCCTCTCCCGCAGCTGGGAAAAAGGCTCCCTTTTTGGGGCCCTAGTGGGGGGGTCCAAAAGGGTGGAAGCCAAAGTTTACCCTCGGCCCGGGTGGGACTAATTTGGCTGTCACTACCCCGGGAAAACAGCATGCCTTTTCGGGCCAAACTGCACAAGTGACTCCGAGGGGCTCCCTTCCTCCAACTACACTGAATACTGGCCCCAGGCTTGCGGGTTTTCTGCCTCATTTTTCCTTATCTACACTACCTCCCCACTGCTCCTGCTCCTCCCTCTGGGCACCTGGGTAGAAAATCCACTCATTTTTACCAGACAATGGGTTCACCCAATGTCCCCTCCCCTCCTCCATTTCAGTCCCCACCGGGCTCATGTGGCCCCCAGATGTAGCGCCACGTCCCCCAGTCCCCCGCCCAGACAGAATTTTCAGCATCTGTTCCAGGAAAATGAAGCAGTGGAATGACGTTTTTCATTCCCTTTGTCCCCGGCGACTGACAAATAACCTCACCTCCTCAAATACCTCAAAAACCAATTTTCACCTTTAAACCCCCACTGGCTGACATCAAAGTTAAAAAAGGGGGGTACTCCTGTCCGCCTTGGGTCAACAAAAAATCGTTAAATGGCCTTTTTCTGTTCATACAGTCGGTGCAACAAAATTAAGGCTGGAATTTTCCCAAAGGGGGGGAAAAATCGCATATCCAAATGTGTTTTGGGGGGGGCTGTTCTGCCCCTGCAACTCGGGAGGGTTTCCTGGCTTTTACGAAAGAAAGGGGAAAAAAGCACGTTTCCTGGCCAAATTTTTAGAATCTTCGAAGAAACGGGGAAAGACTTTTAGGAACCCCTTTTTTCCCCCCCAAATTTAAAAACAGCACCATCCCGGGGGGCATGGACCATCCCCCCCTCGGTGCACGGACACCATTTCCTCCCCTTGTCCCTCACCAAGGTTCCCCATTTTCAATTGGCGGGAAGAATGAAAACAAGAAATTTTTTTGGGTGCATGAAAGCGGAAGCCTTCCTCCCCTTTGTGACTTTGTTTGCCGAGGCAAGCCATGTAAAAATTTCGTGACACCGGGTTGCCCCACACATTTGGGGATGATGGGGCAGTACTTGTGGGGGGCCCCGAGAAAGGTGGGGTGTGGGAGGAGGAGGAAAGGGGGACATTGGGCACAGGGGCCGCAGTTTGAAAAACCCTGGAAAAGAAAGTGGGCCCTGTCCAAGTTTTTGGTGTGCCTTGGGGAAAAAACAAAATTCACCCAATGGGCCGTAAAGGCATGTACTGGTCCTGACCGTAGTTAAAACTCCACACGTCCACGCGCCGTGCCCTTGGAACAAACCGAAAACCCCAAGGAAATGGCCCCCTTCTTTCTAAAAATTTTTTAAGTGCTTGGGGACTTGCCTTTTTGGAAAAAAAAATTCGGGTTTTAACTCTTTCCCTCTCGGCTCGGCACAAGCCATTTGTTTTCCCGAAAAGGTGCAGAGTCCACCATTTGGAAAAGGGGGGGAAATGGGAGTACCAACAACTTTGGCCCGGGGCACGGTTTAGCCCGCTATTCCTTTGGATGGTTGGAAAGCATACGTTTTCTCTTTGCAATCGCCCTCGCTGAACACTGGGGGCCCATGATACGATGAGAAAGGGGCATCTGGGCCAGGAGCTGATGGCAAAAAAAAGAGCCCCTTCGCAGAGGTTTTGGGGGAGCCTTGACTAGCTGCAATGGCAAAAGCGTGCCACTGGGCCCCTGCCGCTGCTTTTTGGGGGCAAAGGGTTTGGGGCCCCCACATCTGAGCCACGGTCCCCCCAGGGCCCCCGGATTGGGGACGCTGCATGGTTTTACGCAGGGCCATGGGGCCAAAGTTTTCTCCCTTTGGGCCCCGCTTTACTTTCTTTCCAAAATTTTTACAAACCCATATTTGGCTCCTCCGGGGTCTTTGCAAAGAAAATGCCACAGTTCTGATTTTTTCCCCCAACGCTCCCACTTATTGACTAAGCTGCAGTTTGCCTCGCTTGGGGCCCCTGTGCCCCCTACTTTTTTAGACCTTCGAAGCGGTTTTTTACCCCTTGGGCCCCTTTGCCCCACCTAAAACGGCCCGCCCACCCCCCGCTGACCCTCCCCCGTCACCCCCCCAACCCCCAAATTGCTCTGCGCCCTGACGACCCCGCAAGCCCGAGCCCTCCCTTTCATGACGTTGAAGAAGCCCTTGCTTCAAACCCGGGTCCCCCAAATGCAGTCGGCAAAAACAACAAACAATTTTTGTTTTTCCCTTGTCACTGCTGTTCCCCCACACCGGCAAGGTTTTGCAAGGGGACCCCTCAAACATGACCTCCTGCCACTCCCCACATCTTAATTTTTCCGCCTACTGGGAAAAGGGAGGGGGTTTGGCCCCCCTGTCTTCGCCGGGCCCAAACAGGGGCTGACGCCCTCCTCAAATTTTTTCATCCTGCTATAAAAGTGGGGCGACCCAACCACATAACAGATCCGGCTGAGGGAAACCCGGGTGGGACAGAGGTGTTTTTTAGGAAAAGGTTTAAAGGGGGGGCTGACCTACTGCCCGGGGCCCCCCCAACTAAGGGTTGTGTATGACTTCCCCCCCAACTCTTGGCTGGGGTTGTCCCGATGTCAACTGGGAGGAAGAGGATGACCTAGTCAACCAATCAAGAACCCTTGGGTTGCTAGTCAGCACAACGGCCGCTAATGACAGCGGCAGTTGTAGACTCACCAAGTGACCCCTGCTGCGACGTCCCCTTGCTGTGCTGCGACCTGGGCCTGCTCCAGGAATGTTTGTGCCACTGCTACTCGCAGGTGCAGAGCCTGCCACCTCTCTGTCTGACATACTGTTTGTTCTAAAATGTACAGACACTGTTTGATGAAGATATCTGTATATGATAAATACACACCCTGTATTTGACATCAAATGAACCCAGTAACAAGCTTGGGTAACCCTTGACTATAAATTGCGCTCCTCAAATGGCCAGGAAAAATTTACTTGTATGTGTCGTTTAAAAACACTGTATTTTACTATATAAAAGCACAAACAGGCTTAATTAACCTTCGGATATGAATTATGCTACAGGCAAAATTGCTTCTTTGGCGGTGAAAAAGATGGTTTCTTTTAGTGACCTCAACAGCAGAACAACGCTTAATTAACCCCATGATGTAAATTGCGCAAAAGAATTGAGCAACCAAAAACTATCAGCTTTGTAGCGTGTTACAATGGCGTGTATTTTACGCTACACAACAAGAGAAAAACTTGTAATTAACTTTCAGTTATGAATTATGCTACAGGAAAAATGTATTTTTTGGCGGTGAAAAAGACGGTTTCTTTTAGTGACCACAACAGCAGAACAACGCTTAATTAACCCCTGGATGTAAAATGCGCAAAAGAATTGAGAAAACCAAAATGAAGTGGTATTTGGATTGTAAAAACGACGTTTCTTTTACTGAATACAACAGGAACAGGCTTATATCACCCCTGGATATTCAATGTGCTGTGAGCAGATAGCATTAAAATGTATATGCAACTGCACTGGACGCACACTGGACTTCAGATCCAATACCCCACAAAATCAGAATTAGAACGTAAGAGAAGCAGTCTCTGAGACAAGCTGTGACACCCTCCAAAAATCGCTTTATAAAAATGAGCTCCTTAGTAAGAGATATCATAAGCAGCCGTAGCAGCACCTTCCCTAATCAGTACAATGAGAGCGGTATGAGCTCCCAGGGTCGCGCCCGGACTTATATAGTGCGGTGACGTCACAGAATCCCGCCGGTCTCTGATTGGCTTCATCTCTGCACATGTCATGCAGGCTATGCCCTTCTTCCTCCCAGAGTTCTTTGCCCCATGTAGCGCCATGTGCTCGCAGCCATTTTATCAATCAAAAGCACACTTCGTTCTCGCGAAGTACCCCAAACTTTGACTTTGTTCAGAATCGAAGTTTTCCTGAAATTCTAAATGAATTCAATTTCTTTAGAATCAATTCGCCCATCTCTAGATGTAATCAATAGAACAGATTATAATGTTTTCTATAAACCACCAACTTGGCAGTCCCCCTTAAAACATTAGAATCTGTTCGACCTGATTCTTTCTGGACACTAGGTAAGGATGGGGAGAGGGATGACTGTCCCTAAGACTTGTAAGCTATCTAATTTGGTCCCTACCTGAGGATGTTAGTCAGCTGTTCTCGATCTATTCTCGATCCCGACAGCTGCTGACTTTCTACACACGAAGACCTGTCATGAGATAGGAGGGATAAGACCTGAAATAGGTTCTAGGGTCTGGGAAACTAAGAATTTACACCCCTGAAGAAGCCTCACACCTCACTCTCACAATCCCCCCTTGTGAGTGACCTTATGGTTTGTTGGCTAATTCGTAGCCTTCCGTGTGAACTATTGTTATCAGGATTATGGAATACTCTTTCATGCAGGTATTTGGTGGTTCTTCCTATTTCTTTATATTTCTAAGTATCGGAATGCATTATAAATACTGTCACTTATAGCATATTTCTTTGGAAAGGAAAAAGAAAGAAGGAAAAAAGTAAATATCTTCTTTTTTATCTTGCAAAGTTCTTTTTCAACGAACTAAAATGGTTCACAGCCACAAACAGAGTACCTAAAGAAATGGAAAAAATGGGTTGTCCCAGGGTGCTTCCTGGGTAGACAGTCCCTAGTTATGCACTGACTGTCCCTCCTTCCTTGGTAATAATATGCTTGACTCCTTCTCGAATCTTTGGTTCTGGAACCCTTAGTGGTCAGTCTCAGATACCGGAATCTTTAGTCCTCCGTCTCAGGCAGGTAATGGAGTCATCTGTTATCCGTCTCAGGCGGATACTGGAGAATCATCTGTCATCTGTCTCAGGAAGGCAGGTGCTGGAATTGTCAGTCATCTGGCTCTGGCAGGCAGACAGGTACTGGAGAATCATCTGGCTCTGGCTAGGGTCTCCCCTCCGGCTTTACATCATTGTGGGTGGTAAGAGGTACTTGGTAGGGACCGTCAAATAGTGGTTCCAGGGCCCCCTCACGTCTCTTTTAATGATCATCCAATCTCCTGGCTCCAACTCATATAGAGTAAGTCAGGATCTGGAGGGGAGACAAAAACTCGAGAACATATATTAGTTTGGCGCTTTATAAACGCTATCACATAAGAGGTCAGGTCAAACCATCATGTTGCATTTGGAGTTGTAGTGCAAAAACAATATAAACCTAATATAAGGACTAAACCCAACTATTGCCTCATATGGCCTGAGGCCTATCTTACTAAATATATAAAATCTACCTCTCTACCTACAGCTACTGTGTGGATGATAAACAGTATGAAAGGTTTTATTTACTTTCTATCCATAAGAAATCCATGATTTTCTCCAGCACTTCTCTGGTGAAATGTGTTAATGTGTGACTTGATGGCTTTTCTTCATGAACTCCATATCTGCACACTACTTCTGACAGCAGCTCGTTGGTTGTAGCTTGCTTGAGCAATCAGAATAACTTTTAGGCCATCCAGAGAAAAGAACAATGCAAATAGTGACATGGTCCAACTCTCTCACTCGGCTCTGGTGAGTGTAGCAATGTGGGGTCTTCACGTCTACGCACGTTGTTTACGTTGGTTCTTGAGCATAGCAGACATCTTTGATGTACATGGCTGTAGCTTCAGGGACACCAAACCTTGTTAGCCAGGTCAGCCATAACAGTGTGTGTGACTCCATGTGCTGCTTGGGACAAAACAGGATAAAGAGTCTTTGGAAGACAAAGTCTCTTTCCAACTGCCCAAAATACTTCTGATGTTAGTATTTTATTCTTTTCACACCAAATCTTCTTTTCTTCTTGTCTTCTTTCCTTCTGTTCTTGCAACTTTTCAGGATATTAAAATGGTGTTTCTTCTTTGCAGCTCTGCGGCAATGAAATTCGGGTTCTTCACCCTGGTTCGGGCTACTGCTTTTAGCTGTTTGGTCAGCTATGTGGTTTCTTCTTGTTTATGGGTGCCTGTCCTGGAATGGCCTTTTCCATTGATATCTCCAACTTGTTTAGGCAGCAGTAACACTTTCATCAATGCTCACTCTTGTTTTCCATTTTAATAGACTGTTCATTTGCTGTGAGAATATGTGTATATCTTGTATATATTGGCAGTCTGGTCTTCAGCCTGATTTCAGGCCTCTTCCAATGTGCTTTTTTATTCGGCTTATAGTGCTTCTTTCACAGTCTGATATTGTGACTATCCTGTATAAAACTTTTCATGTAAGGTATACCATCATCCATCCACACAGAACTTATCATCAGGGTTTCCTAATAGCTGATCTATAACCCGCTACCTCATCCTGCATTAACTGAGTACAGTCATGCAGCTGATCTTTTAGGGATAGGAGATATTCAGGAAAAAAGGACTCCCCATTCTTTTTTCCCCCATCAACTCCAAATGCAACAATAATGGTTCTATCCAACACTGCATGGTATCATTATTTGTCATCAGTAGGGCAAATTTGTAATGTCACATGTGTAACAGTGTATGGGCAATGCGGTTGAATCTGTGTCAGTACTGCAGAAAGGTCATGAGGGTATAAGTGATCACTGTATAGCTTAAGATAATATTTTCATTTTTGTCAAGCATGCGTTGATAGCCCTTGCAAGATGGGGCCACTTTTGCAACTGTATCTAGTCAGGCGGAGTAATAAGCAACTGGGCTTTGTTGACTTGTAGTGGATTGGATCAATACAGATGTGAAATGCTTTGCAGCGTCTGTGCAGTCTGAAGGGTTTCTATGTAGTCTGGTATGTCTAGGGCAGGAGATAACAAAATGATTAGTTTCTGTGCATAAAACCAGTCAGAAGACTCTTCTGTAATTGTAAAGAAAGTGTTTATGTTAAGAGTGTGAAAACCAGACAATCATATAATTCAATTCTTGAAATTTTGAATTTTTGTGCGTTGTGTGTGTGAACACATTTGCCCGCCAGCAGCTGGGCCACCCCCCCCCAATAGCTGCTTTGGATTGATGCCAAAAGATCGTATACAGTGTTTTATGTTTTTTTCCCGTGCTGCAAACACGAACACTGTAAAATAAATAAGGACCTTATCATCTGACGGTTGTATGTTAGTCGGTACGTCAGTAATAACGAGTGGAATGCTGGGAGGAGAGGTGGGAGTAGGAATGTTACCAGCAAGAACGAAGGGAGGAACCAGCTCACCTGGTATATAAAGAAATAACAAATGAAAAATGAAAAATATAATAATAAGGAAATTAATGTTAAACTAATAGTGATACGTGATGTCTTGCTGGGTATTTACCCCTAAAGGTGTACGGGTGGATAACTGAAATATCCACCACGCCTCTCTGGAACAAAGTTTCTTGTGCAAGCTGCCTCCTCTAGGTAAACATACTACCTTTTCAATCCCTATAACTGTAAGTGAAGAGACATCCCCCGCATGTACGGTTGAAAAATGTCGCGACACGGCAGAAGATTTAAAAGACACCTGTCGCAGTGCATCTGAGATATGCATAATCTGTACTAATAGAAGTAGTGCCCTGATGGTTATCATAGGCAATGTCCACATCAAGAAAGTGGTTGACAAGCGTAACCTGTCTGGCAAATCGATTAATGTCGAGAAGCGTGTCAAACACTTGACACTATCATAGTAATATTCCTACCTTTCATGAGTTACGGAGTATTTCCATCTTGAGAAATCTACAAAGTGAGACAGCGACTAATACTGTAGTCACACAAAGTGAATATTTTATTGGAAACCCGGATTTCTATCCTTTGAACTCTCGTCCACCCACCCTGGACATTTTTCAGAGCAGGATAGAGGAAGAATTAATATCCTTAAAAGAAAAGTGTATGAAAGATCGTTCCCTCCAGTCTAATAAGAACTTGACGCTACAGTCCGCTATAAAAGAATTAAAGGACATTCCTGATCTAATTATCCGTAATGCGGATAAGGGGGGTGCAATTGTCCTGTTGGATGCAGGCCTCTACAAATTGTGTAATTTACAAATATTACAAGATTCTAATACTTACACAGTTTTATGTAGTAATCATACTCCTATTTATGCACTCGAATTAAAATCTATTCTAGATCAGGCAGTATCTACAGGAGTCCTTACCAAGTCTTTAGCTGAGAAAATGCTTCCTGCAGATCCAATAACTACCATTTACCATGCACTTCCCAAAATTCACAAAGGGGTTTTTCCCCCTCCCTTTCGACCCATCATCTCAGGGATTGGTTCATTGAACGAAGAACTGGGACGATGGGTCGCTGTACAGTTACAGCCCATAGTCACCAATATTCCCGGATATTTGAGGGACACTAAACAACTGATCTCTGTCATTGAGCAATTGGCTTGGCCCGAGAGCGCAGTATGGGTCACTTGTGATGTAGTGAACCCCTACTCCGCCATACCTCATGATCAAGGAATCCTGGCCCTAGAAATTTTCTTGGAAAGATACAGTGGTTTTTCCTTGGAAAAACAAAAGTTTATTTTGATGTCTGTGGAATACCTACTTAGCCATAACTTTTTTATGTTTGACAATCAGTTTCTCCTACAGAAGTGTGGTGCTTCAATGGGGGCCAGATTTTCCCCGGCGCTTGCAGGAATCTACATGGCTGCATTTGAAGAGGTATATTTGTTCAGTGACAGAAACCCATTTTCTGATTATATCTATTGGTTTTGTAGATATATAGACGACTGTCTATTTATCTGGAGGGGTCCAACTAATCAGATAGGTGACTTTGTAGACTACTTGAACAGCAACACGAGAAATTTGAAGTTAGCTTTCACATGGAATGATACTTGCATCAATTTCTTAGATGTAACTTTATCTATGCCTGTTAGTGACACACAAGTGAAATTCAGTCCCTATAATAAACCCTCAGCAAAAAACTCAATTCTTTTGGCCTCTTCTTGCCACCCGGGGCATGTCACTCGCAATATCCCTTCGGGGGAATTGTGTCGACTTCGTAGAAACTGCAGTGACAACCAGGAGTTTGTCATCCATCAAAAAAGTGGAGGGCCTGGACAGAACGGCACTTATACAAGAAAGTCGTAGGAATAAAATCAGAACAACTGGTAGGAGTATTACTTTCAGCACAAATTATAGTAGGCAATTCTCAGAAATTACACAGATTATTAAAAAACATCTTCCCTTACTTTATGTTAATCCCAAGATCAAACACATTCTAGAAAATAATGTAAGGTTTGTAGCAAAAAGGGCACCCAAATTGGGAGCTATCTTGTTTCAATCTAAAAAAACCTGAAATTCAACCTTGGTTAGATCAAAGGGTTTCTTTAAATGTGGCCATGCGATTTGTACCGCCTGTAACCATGTGAACAGGACTACGACATTTAACTCTATCAGTAATGGTAAAACTTTCACGATTCAGTCATATATAAATTGCAACATGAAATTTGTAATTTACCTTATGACCTGCGGTATTTGTAATCTTCAATATGTCGGCTGTACCACTGGCCCGTTAAAAATTAGGGTGCTCAGACATCTCTCAGATGCACTGCGACCAGTGTCTTTTAAATCTTCTGCCGTGTCGCAACATTTTTCAACCGTAAATGCAGGGGATGTCTCTTCACTTACAGTTATAGGGATTGAAAAGGTAGTACGTTCACCTAGAGGAGGCAGCTTGCAAAAGAAACTTTTTTCCAGAGAGGCGTGGTGGATATTTCAGTTATCCACCCGTACACCTTTAGGGTTAAATACCCAGCAAGACATCACGTATCACTATTAGTTTAACATTAATTTCTTTATTATTATATTTTTAATTTTTCAATTGTTATTTCTTTATATACTTCTTTCCAGTAGATTTGGTTACACTGTTGTTTATTTTTATGTATGCAATTTTTTCATTATTTACATTTGCAGTTGTGTCTCTTTTTTGAAAAATGGGCGGCACTTATGGTGTGCTATTTAAAGCACATCCTGTTCCGCCCCAAATATGCACAATGGAACCAGGAATAAGGGATTAGTTCCCGAAACGCGTCGGCAGTTTGTGCGACAGCATTGCTGCTGGTTATTTGTTCTATTATGCCACATCTCATCAGTGCATTTTTTTGGAGCATATTCTATTTTTTAATGGTATTTGAATAAAAATGTTTTGGATATTATCTTCACTTCCTCGTCGTCCTGGATTTTCTTCCTCCTTCTCGTTGTGAAGCCGGTTTGCACTTCCTGTGCGTTTGCTGTTTGCTGTTCATTTTAGGAATGTTGCCAGGTGCAGCAAGATGGCCGCTGTTCGACCTCAGCCTGGAATTTCCGGGCTCTTTAGCTTGATTGGGGGTTTCAATATGGCCACCGGCAGTGGGAAGGATACTAAACATAAATATAGCTGCCTGTAACAGGAAGTGAGGGAGCATTCGGTGTACCTTTACCAAGATGGCCATCAGAAGTGGAAAGGGCAGGGCTTGGTGATGCATTTCCGGATCTAGAGGGAGTGAGCGCTACTTTAAAAGGGCCACTGGAAGTAATGGGTGGTTCTGGCATCGGAGCTGAGGGAGAAATACCGGGAGGGGCAGGATGTGAGATAATAAAAGGTGGGATTGGGTTTGGACGTCCCTCCCCACAATTTATGCAATTGTCAGTGTTAATGGTCTGATGACGACAATTAGGGCAGTGCCAACATTGAGAAATGTCATGTTGGGGCGGCGGCAGCTCTCTCATTATACAATACATGTATCCATTCTTAAATCCCTTCTTATCTTTCTTTACATTCCACCTCAATGTAATTATTATCCTCCACAACTGAAATCGCTGTCCTAAAATACCTCTGCAACTTTTCAGTGCTAACTCTCACAAATGAACTTGAAAAAAATCTTTCTCCCTTGTGCATGTCACAAAGCTTCATTAACTTTCTTTCGCAGTCTGACCAAACCTAAGCTTTCCATCGTATTATAGTGGTCTCAGAACCTTATCTAAATGCACGGGTGACTGGGGGTCGCTAATTCTTGCTTTAAGAGGAGAAAGCACATGACTGTATTAAGGCTGTGTTATTCTATTCCCTAATGCTACACTGAGAAGCAATGCTCTGTCAAAATTTTTACACTGAAGAAAAAAGGAAGTAGGAACTAACACAGTCTCAATGTATTGCCAAAAGTTATAACTAGAGATGGGCGAATTTCCCGAAATTCGTTTCGTTCACATTCGCCCAATTTCTTGGAAAAAATAACTTGTTCCGAATTACTTCGGCACAATCACGTTAAAAAACAGCTATTTCCAGGTTTCACAGAGCCTGCAGGGTGCTGTAGAACGTTGTGCCATGCTTAAATTATGCAGAGGGAGCTTGGTTTGGTCTTCATCCAAAGGGTTGTGTTTTAAGAAGGGACATGCAAAATGCCGGGGGCCACCAACCCTTTTTAAAAAAGGGCTTAAAACTAAAAAACTTTCCCGGGGGCACTTAAGGGGGGGAAAAAACTCCCAAAAAAACAAAAGGGGGGAATGTACCTGTTAAAAGTCATGGCAGCGACAGTTTGGAAAAAAAAACAAGCTGGGGGCTCAGGGGAAACACCCGTGACAGAGTGGGGGGTTTAAACTTGGGGCAGCCACACAGCATGGGTCAAAGTGGCACAATTGACATTCTGGGAGGGGGAAAAAAAACGGGATGGGCCAAAAAGGGGGGGAACAATGACACAGTGTCTAGGTCCGGCCCAGCAGCCTACAGCAGCATAAGGTCAAACAGTGGCAAAATGAAAAATTTTTGGAGTGGAAAAAACGGGGAGTGGGCCACAGAGGGGGACAAGACACAGTGTGTAGGTCACGGCAGCACCACAGCACAGAAAGGGGTCAGACAAGGGGCACAATGACAGTGTGTAGGCACGGCAGAGAAAGCATGATGTCGACAGTGGCCAATGACACAGGGGTGGGGGGTCAGGGAAAGCACCCCACGGAACAGAAAGAGGGGCCCGACATTTGGCAAAAAGACACGTGTGTAGGTCACGGCACCCAGCACATGAGGCCAAAACAGTGGCAAAATTTGAAACAGTGTGTAGGTCACACCCAGCGGGCCCAAAAGCCCAGCATGAGGTCAGACAGTGGCAAAATTTTCAAGTGTTTAGGTCACGGAAAGCAGCAGCATGAGTCAGGCAGTGGCACAATAAACACAGTTTTAAAGGCCCCCGGCAGCAGAAAGACCCCCAAGCAGGGCCCCAAAGCTTTTTCTGGAGGTGGAAAAAACCGGGAGTAGGCCACAGAGGGGGCACAATAAACACAGTTTTGTGGGGCCACGGCAGCAGCCAAAAGGGCGGGCATGAAGTCAACAGGGGGAACAATCAAAATTCTGGGGGGGCAAAAACGGGAAAGTGGCCACAGAGTGGGAAAAATGACCCCAGTGTTTTAGGCCCAGGGGCAGCACCACATACGGGAAAGAGTCAGCACAGGGCACAATGACACAGAGTGTGGGTTCACGGAAAGAAAGCAGCATGGGTCAAAACAGTGGCACAATGCACAGTGGGGTTAGGTCACAGCAGCACCACAGCAGCAGCAGGAGGTCAACAGGGGCCCCAATAACACAGTGTGTAGGCCCGGGCAGCAGCAGCATGAGGTCAGACAGTGGCACAATAAACACTTTGTGGAGGTCACGGCAGCAGCCAAATCACAAAAGAGGGTTCAGAAAAATTTGGGCAAAAACACTTTCGGAGGGGGAAAAAAACAGAGTAGGGCCAAAAGAGGGGGAACAATGACACAGTGTGTAGGTCAGGGGCAGCAGCCAAAAGGACAGCATGAGGTCAAAACAGGGGCACAATGACACAGTTTTGTAGGCCCAGGGCAGCAGAAAGCATGAGGTCAGACGTGGCAAAATTTACACAGGGGGGTTGGAGGTCACGGGAAAGCGGGGCCAAAAAAGGGGGCAGGCAAGAGGTTGGGAACAGGGGCACAATGCCCACGGGAGGGGTAAAAGGTCACGGCCAGCAGCAGCATGAGGCCCAACCCAGGGGCACAATAACACAGGGGTTGTAGGTCCCCGGCAGCAGCCACCGCAGAAAGGAAAGGGGGAAAGGGTTTCAGGAAAAAGTTGGGCCACAAATCACAGTGTGTAGGTCACGGCAGCAGCCACACCCAGCACATGAGGTCAGACATTTGGAAACAATCAAAATTTTTGGAGGGGGGGAAAAAAACAGGATTGGGCCCACAAGTGGGACAATGACAAAAGGGGTTGAAAGGTCACGGCAGCAGCCACAGACCCAGCATGGGGTCAGACAGGGGCCCAACCAATAACACAGTGTGTAGGCCCACGGCAGAAAAAAGCATGAGGTCAGACAGTGGCACAATGACACAGTGGAGGTCACGGCACCCCACCCAAAGCGGGCAGCATGAGGTCAAACAGTGGCACAATCCATTCGGGAAAGGGGCAAAAACAGGAGGGGGCCACAGAGTGGGACAATGACAGAGTGTGTAGGTCACGGCAGAAACCAAAAGGAGCAGAAATGGGGTCAGACAGTGGCAAAAATCACATTCTGGAGGTGGAAAAAAACAGGGGTTGGCCCACAAAGGGGGAAACAATGAAAACGGATTTAAAGGTCACGGGCACACCACGGAGCAGCTTTGGGGGTAGGACGTCCCACAAGGGCCACAGTGTTTTTAGGTCCCCGGCAGCAGAGAAATGGGGGTCAGACAGGGGCACAATGACACAGTGTGTAGGTAAAAAGCAGCAGCCACAGCAGCAGCATGGGGTTCAAAACGGGTGGCAAAAATGACACGGGTTTGTTTCTAAAGGGAAAGCACCCCAAAGGAGCACTTTGGGGTTCAACAGTGGCAAAATGACAAAAAGTGTGGGGGTCAGGGCCCAGCACCCACCCATGAGGAAAAGAAAAAGGGGCCAAAATGACAAAAGTGTGAAAGGTCAAAGCAGCAGCCAAGCAGCAGCATGAGGACAGACAGTGGCAAAATTGACACAGGGGTGTAGGTCACGGAAAGCAGCCAAAGGAGCACCCATGAGGTCAGCCCCAGGGGCACAATGAAAAACAGTGGGGAGGGCAGGGCAGCACCCAAACAGAAAGGAAGAAATGGGGCCCAGACAGTGCCAATCACATTCTGGGGGTTTGGAAAAAACAGTAGTGGGGCCCACAAAAAGTGGCACAATGACAGGTTTGTAGGTAAAGGCAGCAGCCACAAAAAGCAGCATGAGGTCAACAGGGGGAAACAATCACATTTTTAACCTGGAAAAGGGGGGCAAAAAAAAAAGGGGGTAAGGAAGGGCCCCCGGGGCAAGAGTGGGGAAAAAATTAAACAAAAAAGGGGGGTGTAAGGTTTTCACGGCAGCGCCAAAAGGGGGCAGCATGAGGTCAGACAGGGGGGCAAAAATAATCAACAATTCCCGGGGGGAAAAAAGTGGGGGCAAAAAACAGGGGGTAGGGGCCAAAAAGGGGGGCCTGGGGCCACAAGGGGGAAAAAAGGTGGGGGTGGGTCACGGCACAGCCAAAAGCAGCAGCATAAAAGGGTAAAGCCCATGGCACAATAAACTTTCTGGAGGTGGAAAAACGGGGAGTAGGCCACAGAGTGGGCCAAGACACAGAGGGGTGGGTCACGGAGCCCACAGGACACTTTGGGGGTAAACCCAGGGGAAACAATGACACAGTGGGGGTATTTTCAGGGCAGCAGCTTTAAATTGAGGTCAGACAGGGGGGCACAATGAAAAAAAAGTGGAGGGTGGGGGGCAATACCCCCCCCTGGTAAGAGGTTTTTTTGGCAGATGGAGAAACTGCCCAGAAGATGTGTGGCATCGGGGCCGATGGGGGCATCAAAATTTAGTGGCGGGGAGGCAGGTAGTTTTGAACCCCAGATTTCATTTCTCACATTTGGGTGAGGCCCTCATGGCGATGTAGTCGGGACCCCAAAGGCATTGGTGGGGGGAAATCTGGCCGATCCACCCTGATTAAATTTTGGGGGAACAAAGGCAGCCCTTTCCCAAACATTTCCCGTGCCCAAAACGGGTTCCCCTTTGGGGGTTAACGACCCCCCCCGGCCCGCACTAAAACACCCGCCTGAGCCACCCCAAACGGGCCGGGGCGGGGACACCCTTTTTCCCCACTGAAAACCCTCGGCAATTTTGGGGCCACACACCCCTTTTTTGGCTGCCCAGTGGTCCAGAGGATTTTCTAACTGGGTGGGAAAGAGTGCGTCCAAGAAGGGCCCCCCACCTGTTGGTTCGGGGACTGCTCCAGGCCCCTGCTGCGTTTGCTGGGGGATTTAACCCCCCCTCACGGGCGGGTAAAGGGAAGCTCCCTCAGTGACACCGACTTAGGTTACTGCTGATGGAAGCTGGTATTTCCTCCTACCCCCCCCCCTTTCCCCCGCACCGCGGCAGTATTTACGTGAGCGCTGGGGGAACCCCCCAGTCAGACCTGTCAGAGGGGGGAAACGATGCCGCACATGGGCAGGGGCCAACGTTTTACGGAGGTTTTTCCCCTATAGTATTTGATTTTGGCCCTCCCTCTCAATAGCGGGGAAAAAGGGGGCTTCCTTTTTGGGACCGGTAGCGGGGGTCCAATAGGGGGAGAGCCAATTTCATCCCTCTCCCAAAATGCGGGACTTTTTGGCTGTCACTAGCCAGGCAAATAAGCATGTTGCGGGCCTTTCGGGCACAAGTGACTCAAAGGGGCTCCCTGCCTCCTTTTCCCACTGTAAACTGCCACGGTTTTGGGGGTTTCATTTTTTCCTCGCCCTCCTCATCCCCCACCACCCCTCCAGCTGCTCCTGTTTCCTCCTCTTTTTACCACCGGGGTAAAAAAATCCACTAAATTTCCCAACCAAAAATGCTTCTGCTCCAATTTCCTCCTCCTCCTCCTCCTCCCCCAAATTTCCCAGCCCCCACCGGACCCCATGTGGCCACGAAAATGTAGTCGCCCCGTCCCCCATCCCCTCCCCGGGAAAAGTTTTTTTTAAAGCATCTTTTTTCCAGGAAAATGAAGGCAGGGGAATGACTTTATTCATCCCGAAATCCTGGCGACTGACAAATAAGGGTCCCCCCTTCCCCCAAATACCCCTCAACAAACGGCAGGTGTCACGCATGGGGCCCCGCCACGGGCCCCTAAACATCAAAGTTCCCACAGGGGAGTACTTCTGTTTTTGCCGGGATCATCAAAAAATTTAAATTTGGCCTTTTCCTGTTCATACAGTCGGTCCAACATGGCGGGCTGAATTCCAACGGGGGGAAACATCGCATAAAAGAGTGTTTTGGGGGAGGCCGTTCTGCCCTGAAAACTTGAGGGGGTTTTTCCGGGAAATTGTACGAAGGGATAAAGTGCATGAAACATTTTTCCTTTGGCCCATTTTAAAAGAATCTGCTGAAGTTTGGGGGAAGACTTCAGGAACCTTTTCCCCCCCAACCAATTGAACACGTGGGGCCAGGCAGGGTGCATGGACCATCCCTCCCCCGGTGCAGCGCGGACAAAAAGGGTTCCTCCCATTTTTCCCTTCAACCATGGTTCCGATTTTGGCAGTTGCCACAAAAATCGTTTTTCTTGCTGCATGACGGGACATTTTCCCTCCCCGGGTGTGACTTTGGGTTTCCCCCAACAAGCCAGGTGTAGAACTGCGTGACACCCGCTTGCCCTACCCCAAAGTGGTATTAAGGAGCATTTCTTGTGGAAAGGCCCGAGATTGGGGGTGGTGGTTTGGGGGAGGGGGAGGCGGACATTGGCGGGAGGGGCAAACATTTGACAACGTGGGGAGAAAGCGGGGTTCCCTTTTGTCCAAGTTTTTTGGTTTTGCCTGGGGAGGAAGCAAAATTCACCCAGTGGGGCCCTAAAGGACATGTACCGGCCCTGACCGTTTGTTACCGCTCCAGAAAAAATCCGTCTGCCCGTGCACCTTTGGAACAAACCGATAAACTTAAGGGCTGGGGCCCCCCTTTTTGTTTTTACATATTTTAAAGAAGTGCTGGGGACTTGGGCCCTTTTTTTAAAAAAAATTTTCGGCTTGGAACTCTCCATCTCCCGGGTCGCACAAGCCAATTTTTCTCTGGGAAAGGTCAGAGTCCCCATTTTGGAAAAGGGGGGGACCCGCATTTCCAACAACTTGGACAGGACAAAGGTCAGCTGCGCAACCCTTTGGGTGGGGTTTGGGCGCATACTGTTTTCTCTTTGCAAAACGCCCCCCGCTGAAAAAGACTGCCCGGGGCCATGAGTTGGGGAGGAGAGGGGCAAACTGGACCGGGAAAATGATGTCCCAAAGAGAAAAAGTCCCCAACCCAAGGTGGTGGAACCTTGACTGGCTGCAATGGCAAAGTGGGGCCACTGGGGCCCCTGCGCTGGGTTTCTTAAACGGCGGCAGGGTGGACCACCACAAACTTAGCCACGTTTTTTCCCACGCCCACCGGGAATTTGGGGAGCAGCATGGTTTAAAGCAGGGGCCGGGGTGCCAAAAAGTTAGCTCCCCCGGGGCCAAACCCACTTTCCCCGCCCTTTCAATTCTACATAAAACCCCAATTCGGGTCCTCCGGGGTCTTTTGCAAAGAACTCGAAAACCCCCCGAATTAAACGGGTTTTTTAAAGCCAACGGGGTCCGCCCCGGGGGTACCCACTGCCGCCGCCCGCCCTTTTGCGAGCCCCTGTGCCGCTACTTTCTTGGACCTCGAAGCGGGGTTTTTTTTCCCCCCGTGTCCCACTTGGCTCCCGACCTCCCCCAAAGCTGCTATCCTGGGTGACTCACGGGCCAACCCCCTACCCACTTGCTGGCTGCGCGAAGCTGAGCCCCGTTCCCCGACCCATGAAAGAACCCTTGCCTCACCCCCCCCCTCCCAAGGGGGGCGGCTACATCATCTATTTGTGTTTCAAACGTCACTGCTGTCCCAAACCCCCGGGCCCTTTGGATGCAGAGGCTGGGCCCCTCACCAAACATGAAACCCCCCATGGGCCCCCTCAACTTTTATACTTTGCCGCCTGCTGAAGAAAACAGGGGATATTGGCCCCCCCTTTCTTCGCTGCCAAATTTTGCTGCTGATGCCCTCCTCAAAATTTTTCATCCTCGTATAAAGTGGCCCTGAGCCCCCGACCACATAGTAGAAACTCGGGTGAGGGAACCGGATGGGAAAAAGAGGCGGGTTGAGGACAGGTGAGGGCCGCCAAACCCCTGCCCCGGGGCCCGCCAACTAAGGGGTTTTGTCCGACGTTCCCACCGACTCTTTTGGGTGGGGGTTTTTTCAGATGTCATTTTGGGGGGAAAATGGATGACCCCAGTCAACCAAAAAGAAACCCTTGGGTTGCCCAGTCAGGGACAAAGGCCGCTAGATTAACCCGGGGGCAGTTGTGGGCCTTTAAACCCAGTGCCCCTTCTTGCGACTCCCCTTGCTGGCTGGCGACCGCACAGGAATGTTTGTGCCCCCCCGCCCAAATCGCAGGTGAAGAGGGCCCGCCATTCCTGTCTGAAAATACTGTTTGTTCCCAAAAATGTACAACAAAATGTTTGATGAAGATAACTGTATATGATAAATACACACCCTGTATTTGACGCCAAAATAAAACCCCCTTAAAAAGCTTGGGTAACCCTTGGATATAAAATTTTTTTCCACAAATGGGGAGGGAAAAAAATTTAAAAATTTTGAGTACCGGGGTTTTAAAAAATCTGTTTATTTTAAATGAAAAATAAAAAGGGACAAACAGGGTTAATTAACCTTCCCCCATATGAAAAATTTTGGGTACAGAATTCTTTTTTGCGGTGAAAAACAAGTTTCTTTTTACGAGGGACAACAGCAAAAAACGCTTAAATTTAACCCCGGATGTAAATTGCGCAAAAAAAATTGAGCACAGGGAAAATACTACTTGGGAGCGGGGTTTCAATTGCGTGTTTTTTTTTACGCTACCAACCCAAAAGAAAAAATTTTAATTAAAACCCTTTGCGCTTGGAATTATCTTTCAGGGGGAAAAATTTTTTTAAAATTTTTTTGGGGTTTTAAAAAAAAACTTTTTCTTGGGGTCCCCAACAGCACAGAACAAAAGCTTAATTAACCCCCGGATGTAAAAAAAAATTTCGCAAAAAAAATTGGGGCTCAAGGAAACTACTAGCTTTTTAGGGGTGTTAAAATTGCGTGTTTTTTTTACGCAACACAACAAGAGAAAAAATTGTAAATTAACCCTTCGGGTTGTGAAAAAATGCCCACAGAAAATTTATTTTTTTTCCCGGGGAAAAAAAACGGTCTATTTTTGTCACCACAGCACAAAAAAAACGCTTTTTTAACCCCTTGGGTGTAAATTGCGCAAAAAAAATTGAGAAAAGGAAAACTAAAAAGCTTTGGTTTGCGTGTTTTCAATTTGCGTGTTTTCTTACCTACACAACAAAAAAAAAAATTTTTTTTTTAAATTTAAACCTTTTGGGGTTTTGAAATTTTTGCCTACAAAGGGAAAATTTTTTTAAATTTTTTTGGGGGGAAAAAGACGGTCCCTTTTTTTTTCACCTAAAAGCATAAAAACAACGCTTAATTAACCCCTGGATGTAAATTTTGGGAAAAGAAATTGAGGCCCGCCGGAAACTACAAACTTTTTTACGTGTTACAAAAATTTCGTTTTTTCTTTTTACGCTACACAACAAGAAAAAAATTGTAATTAACCTTCCGGGTTTTGTGAATTAAACTTTCAGGGAAAATTTTAAAATTTTTTTCCCGGGGAAAAAAAAGGGGTTTTTTTTAGTCACAACAGCAGCAAACAACCCCTTAATTAACCCCTGGGTTTAAAATTTCACAAAAATTGGGGCAGCCAAAAATGAAAATGGTATTTTTTATTATAAAAACCTGTTTTTTTAAATAATACAACAGATAATGGCTTTGATGCCCTTTTTGGGTATTCAATGTGCTGTGAGCAATAGCATTAACAGTATATTTCACTGGACTTCAGATCCAATATACCAAAAAAATCAAAATAAACATTAAAAAGAAGCAGTCCTAGACAAGCTAGACACCCCAAAAAAAAATCCGTATAAAAATCAGTTTTTTTCAAATAACAAACACCGCGGCAGCACCTTCCCCGATTAGTAAAAGTAGAGCGGTTTGACTCCCAGCGTCGCGCCCCGGGCTTATTAAAATGGCGGTGAAACACACAGAATCCCGCCGGTCTCTGATTGGGCTTCATTTTCCTTTTACATGTCATGAAAGGGTATGCCCCCTTCCCCCCAAAGTGCTTTTTCCCCATGTAACGGGCCCTGTGTCGCCAAGGGCCCTTTTTTCAAAACAAAAACCCCACCTTTATTCACCCGAATTTCCCAAACTTCAACTTCCCTTCAGAACCGAAAATTTCCTGAAAATTCCCAAACCCAATTTCCCCTTCGTTAAAAATCGATTCGGCCCCCTCTCTTGTTTTTAAAAATACCGCCTAAACAATACCTAAACTCAGAACCGTTTTTTTGCCCGAGGCTAATCCCCAAGCAACCCCAAAAAATCTCTTTCCTTTAAGCAGGTTTTGGGCCCCATTTTTCTTTTGTACTGACAGTAACAGGCCCCTTGGGTCTAATCACGGATGAACTTCCTCTTTAAAATAAATGGGATCGAATAATACAGGAACTCTCAAGCATCTGTTAAAAAAAAAACAGATAAAACCTTGTTCTAGTTTCAATTTCCCCCCCCCCACCCAACCCCCCCCTTTTGTAAACCAACCGCACCGGGTTTTTTCCCCACCCATGGAAAAAAAGCAAAAAAAGGGGAGCAATGTACCCAGGCCCCCACGGGTTTTCTAAGCCAAAAACCAGAGACAGCCAATTTTGGGGGCGTCAAGCAGGCAAAAACCGCAAACCCAGGGTTTTAAGAAACCCCAACCCGATGCTTTCAGGTCCCCCCCAGAGAGCGACATGACCACCAAAACTCCCACTAACTGTCCAACAACACGATAAGTCACAATTTATAAAACCAGTGAACTTACTGTTGTGAGTTACAGGCCCCGTTTGGACATCCGGGAACGTACAGCCGGGGGGCAGTCGTCGCTCCCCAAGGGGTCTCGGGCTCGGTCCTCGGGCCTCTTGAGGCATGGCAAACCAAAAAGTTAAAATAAAAATTAATGTAAATTATCTTTTTTTTCCACACCTTCCCAATGGGTTGTCTCTGCCAATTGCATTGTAAAAATGGTCCAGCTAAGCATGGAAATTACACCACACACTCGGGTCTGGTGCCTCAAATCTGTTTTATTATTAGCAAGTTACAGTCTCATATCTCTTATGTGTCACGGATCAACTGATTCGCCAATCGGCTGTTGCTAAGGCATATTTGCATCTGCATAGTATAGCTAGACGTATCAAGTGTACTTATACCCTTCCTGTATCGTCCAAAGGATAATCAGAAGGCCTCATTCTCAAGCAGCAAACAGTGTGGAAAATATCTGACTTAACCCGTTAAGAATGGATGTAATAAAGAGTAGTTTAAACCCAATATCGGGTGAGCTTTATAAGG
The DNA here is from genome assembly GCA_025379985.1 of Phyllomedusa bahiana. Classification (NCBI taxonomy): domain Eukaryota; kingdom Metazoa; phylum Chordata; class Amphibia; order Anura; family Hylidae; genus Phyllomedusa; species Phyllomedusa bahiana. Next base: position 24,987 of record JAODAL010006034.1, read on the forward strand.
ATGTAATCAATAGAACAGATTATAAAGTTTTCCATAAACCACCAACTTGACAGTTGTTCTGTAGGATATTTAAAATCCGAGACTTAATTTAATCCCTTGATTGTGGGTTAATTTGCACTGAAATACAGGGTGTCTGTATTTTTTGGTCCTATATACTGTAACACCTAAATTACAACTGGATGTTCTGTACTATATTTCATACCCAAAAATAATTTATCCTCTTGATTGTGGGGTAATTTGGACTAAAATACAGGGTGTCTGTATTTTTTGGCCCTATAGACGCCTAAATTACATCTGGTTGCTCTGTACGATACTTCATACCCAAGGCTTAATTTAACTTCTTGATTGTGGGTTAATTTGGACTAAAATACATGGTGTCTTTTTTATTTTGTCCCATTTGCGCCTAAATTACATTTAGTTGTTCAGTAAGGTATTTAAAACCCAAGGCTTAATTTAACCCATTGATTGTAGCTTAATTTGCACTAAAATACAGGGTGTCTGTATTTCTGATCCTCCATATGCCTAAATTACATCTGGTTGTTCTGTACGATATTTCATAACCAAGGTTTAATTTAACTTTTTGATTGTGGGTTAATTTGGACTAAATTACATCTGGTTGTTCTGTAGGGTATTTAAAACCCAATGCTTGATTTAATCCCTTGAATTTGGGGTAAATTTGACTAAAATACAGGGTGTCTTTATTTTTTCATCCTATATACGCCTAAATTACATCTCGTTGTTCTGTACGATTTTTCATAAACAAGGCTTAATTTAACTTTTTGATTGTGGGTTAATTTGGACTGCTGTAAAATAAAGGGTGTCTTTTTTATTTTGTCCCATATACACCTAAATTACATCTGGTTGTAGTAGTTGTACTACCCCAATGCCAATCCCTTCACTGGCTTCCCATTGCCCACCGAATCCAGTTCAAGTTAGTGACCTTGCCCTACAAGGCTCTCCATCCCTCTCCCCTCCATACATACTGCCTTAATCCAGATATCCCCCCTCCGCAATCTCCGTCCTCACGGGCCCTTTCTCCTCTGCTTCCCCTGTCAATCCTACTAACCGTTCCAGACTTTCCCGTGCTTCCCCAAAACTCTGGAATCACTACCCCCCCAACACTCAGATCTCCCCCACTCTCACCACCCCTAAAAACAACCTGAAAAACCCTTCTCCAGGATTGCCTATACACAAACAAAACCCCCCCCACCCTACAAAGGCCCCCAAACATGTCTGCCCCCCCTTCTGTCTCTTCCCCCCTTCCTTTTAAAAGTGTAAAACCCCCACGGGGAGGGGACCTCTTCCTTTGTACCCCTTTTAGTTACTAATTTTCACCTTTGTACTTTTTTGACCCGTTATGTAGAAACCTAATGTACAGCGCTCGGAACCAAGGGCGCTCAAAAAAAAATAATAATATAATAATAATAATAATAATAATAAGGTATTTTTAAAATCCGGACTTAATTTAATCCTTGATTGGGATTAATTTGCATGAAATAAGGGTGTTGTATTTTTTTTGGGCCTATATACTGTCGTCTAAAAAGACATCTGGGTTTTTTTGTACGATATTTCATACACAAGGCCCTTTAAATTTAACTTCTTGTTGTGGGGCAATTTGGGCTAAAATATATGGGGTCTTTTTTTTTTTTGTCCCCTATACCGTAAACTACATCGTTTTTTCTGTAGGGGATTTATACCAAAGGGGTTTAAATTTAAATCTCTTATTGTGGGTTAATTTTGGGTCAAATACGGGGGTCTTTTTTATTTTGTCACATGTACAATTAATTAATCTGGTTGCTCTATAGATATTTCAAACAGGTTTAATTTAACTTATTTTGGGGGGAAATTTTGGACAAAAAATGCGGGTGTTGTTTTTTTGGTCCTCTTAACCTAAATTAATCGGGTTGGCGTAGATTATTTTAAACCAAAGGTTTAAATTTTAAACCCCTTGATTGGGGGGAATTTTGGAAAAAAAATAAGGGGGTCGTATTTTTTGGCCAAAAACACCAAAATTTAATCTGGTTGTTCTGACAATTTTCTACACAATGTTTAATTTTAACTTCTTGATTGTAAATAATTTGGACTAAAAACAAGTGTCTTTTTTTTATTTCTTCCTTTTTCCTTAAAATTAATCTGGTTGTTCTGTAGGGTATTTCATCCAAGGTTTAAATTTTTAACTTTTTGATTGGGGGGTTAATTTGGACTAAAATACAAGGTGTTTTTTTTTTATTTTGTCCCCTAACGCCAAAATTTCATCGTTTTTTCCCGTAGGGTATTTAAAAAACCCAAAGGTTTAAATTTTAACCCTTGATTGGGGGGAAATTTTGGACTAAAAACAAGGTGTCTGTATTTTTTGGTCTTATACGCCTAAATTACATCTGTTATAGAAAACAAGATGAAAAGACCCCCAGGGTAAGGAAAAAATTGTTGTTTTTTTTTCTTAACCCAGTGTTGAAAAGGGTAAAAAAAAATAAATAAACCAGCGCGTTTCCGTTCGCGTTCTGACCCCTTGTTCAGTTCCATCAGCTGCACAAACCCCTTTTTAAAAAAAAAAAACAATGGGGGGGGTCGATATTCCATTTAAATACGTCACTTCCCCCTTTAAAAAACATGTATCCTTTTTAAATCCCTTTTTTTATAAAGCAAAAGAATCTATATATTATACATGTATACAATCGATCCTTTTTTCATTGCAATAATATTAATATATAAAGCGATCATTTTTAGTTCAAACCTGGGGTGCTCTAGATTCAAGTTTGCATACCCAAAATGCCCACCAGCGCATACACCCCCCAAATCCCCTGTGCCTCGTTTTTTGCACTTTTAAAACCATAACAGGTAAAGCTGTCAGTAAGCCCTGCGTGTCTTTCTGCAAAAGTTAGTTGCCCCGAGTGGTACTCTATTTTTTTTAAATGTTCCCAAAATTCAGATATCCTAACCTTTATTTTCCTTAGGGGCTGCCAAATATATTTTGTCACAGGTTGTGCAATGTATTAGTAAACTAGTGATCTGAATCACATTTAAAAAGTATTGATCCTGTATGCTTATTTCTATCGATCTACCTGTGAATGTATTATTTTTTTTCCATATTACATATTTTGCATGTTTTTTTCTGAACTGAAAAAAACCCTTTAATGTTAACCAGTATCACTTATTTGTTTCTAAAAAGTCACTAGAGGAACATTGTCACCTAAGTTTTGCTTCCCTTTTTTCAACCATTTTACTCCTCTATTATTTAGCCCAAAATTTTGGTTACCCCAGTGTTGATGTTTTAAGAAAATGTTTTTATTAATTAAACTCTTGGCTGTAAGCTGTAGAGTATACAATCTTTTTCATTTTCTTTTCTTTATTTGACTTTTCTAGTAGTGAACTTTGAGTTTTATTTAACATTTTTCTTTTTGCTGGTGTAATTTGTTTATTAGTGTAGCCCCTGTCCTTCAATCTTTTATCTATAATGATAATCTGTTTATCATAATCCTGATTGTTCGTACACGCTCTTCTAGCTCTACTGTATTCTCCTAAAGGTATAGCATTAACAGTATGCACCAGATGACAACTGTTAGCTCTCAACAGAGTATTACCATGTGTAGGCTTTCTATAGATTGTAGTATCCACTCTACATTGTTCAGCATTACTTGTTAAAAATACATCCAAAAAAACTATATGGACTTCATCCACCAAATATGTGAAACATAAGTTGCAGGAGTTGTCATTGACATATGAAATAAAGTCTGGTATCGACGCCACATCTCCCTCACACACAAGTAGGAGGTCATCGATGTAACACCCATACCAGATCATATTGCTAGCAGAAATACCAACAGACGAGGACGTTACAATAAGAAAGAAGTCAGCTTCTCTGATTTAGAGTATACACAGACGGGAACGTCTGATTCAGATGGTTCATCAGTAGACAGACTATCTACAAGGAGCAGGACTTTAAATGCTGCAGATGGCCAACCGGACACATCAAAAAACGAAAGAAGCTAGGGGGAAGGAAGCACACAAAAAGCAAAGGGGTGATGGCAAGAAGAAATAAAGGGGATTGAGGGCACTAACAACATCGTAGTCCTTACTCCAACTATTCTTTCAGAAGACAAATTGAGTGTTTTGAGGAAAGGACTTAATTTCTCCCCGACTTGTTATTACCATTTATTTGATACACTGATTGATGTAAACCGCTTAGTCAGAATACTCACGGTTAAGCGTTACTTTAAGAGCAAAGATATGGATGAGATTACTAATGAGCAAATTACTGACGATACGGTTTACAATGAATATGAAAATTTATTGTTTTGTGAACAACAAACAATGTTTACATTAAAGGAGTTGCAGGATGATGCCCTCGAAGTAACTAGTGGTACTGTTGTCCAGCACACTAGTGGTAACCCTTATTTTTACCCTCTAAAGGCACGAGTGAGTTCTATGGATAATTTTCAAGTAACTATGGAAAGGGATCTTAAACAGTTACAACAAAATAAATGTAAATATAATTTGACAAAACAGGAAAATCTATCCCTAAAAGAAATCAAGGATGATAAAAATTTGATCATAAAAAGGGCGGAAAAGGGTGGATTCACGGTGGTGCTGGACAAGGGCTTATACCATAGACAAATTATGCTCATGCTAGATGATACCACCACATATAGAAAGTTGAGTAATGACTAGAGATGGGCGAATTTCTCAAAAATTCGATTCGTTGACTTCGCCGAATTCTCCGACAAAATTTTTCTCGGTCCGAATTGCTTCGGACGAATCAGGTTAAAAAGCAGCTAAATTTCCCGGGTGAAAAAAGAGCCCGCAGGGTGTGTGAAGTTTGCCTTTTCTTAAAAAATGCAGAGGGGCTTTGGGTTTTGGGCTTCATAAAAAGGGTTTTTTTTAAGTATGAAGGCCCGAAGGTTTTCACCCGCTCCCCTTTGAATCCCCTTCATATAAAAATTCCCCGGGGATCTTTGGGGGGCCCAAAACCCGAAACAAAAACTGAAGGGGGAATGTAGCCTGATAAAGTCCCTGGCCAGCGACAAATGGAAAAAAAAAAAAGCTGAGAGCTCAGGTGGCAAAATTAGTGACCCGAGTGTGGGGAGGGGGGACGGGGCCCCCGGGGGGAAAAGGGCCCCAAGCCCAGGGGCCAATGACGGGGTCAGAGAGGGGGTCAACCGGACATTTGGTTGGAAAAGGGGGGGGGCCGGCCCCAAAAAAAAATAATAATTTTTAAAAAACCCGTAAATAGGCCACGAAAAGGGACAAAAGACAGAGTGTGGAGGGCAAAAGGGAGCAGCAGAAGAGGTCAGAGAGTGGGTCCCAAAGACACAGTGTAAAAGGGCAAAAAGGGCCAGGGCCAAAGCCTTCAAAAAAGGCCCCGGGGGCCAAAAAGGGGGGGTCCGGAACCAGGGCGCACCAATGACATTCTGGGGGTTGGGAAACAGGAGTAGGCCCAGAAAATGGCACAAAAAAGTGTGGGTCAAAGGCAGGCAGCAGCAGGTCAGAATTGGCCCCAAATGACACTGGGGGGTTTGAGGGCCCCGGGGCCAAAAAAAGGGGGGCAGGGGGCACGCATGAGGTCAGGCAGTGGAAAAAATGACATTCTGGAGGGGCAAAAAAATGGAGTAGGCCCCAGGGGAAAAATGAAAAGAGTGGAGGGCACGGCAGCGCAGATTTAGGTCAGAGGTGGCCCAATGACCAGTGTGGAGGGAAAGGCATCAACAGCGCAGCAGCTTTGGGGGCGGGCAGTGGCCCACAAAGCATTCTGGAGGTAGGCAAAAAAACCCGGGTAGGCCACAGATTGGGACAATTTCAGGAGTGGAGGTCACGGCAGCGCGCCCTGAGGGGAGACAGGGCACAATGCATTCGGATTTTGGGAAAAACAGGGTTGGCCACAGGTGGCACAATAAAAAAGTGTGGGGGGTCACGGCGCCCCAGAATTTAGGTCAGGCAGTGGACAATGGGCATTCGGGAGGTGGGAAAAAAAAAAAGGAGTTGTCCACAGAGTGGACAATAACACAGTGTGGTAGTCATGGGTGCGGGAGATGGGTCAGGGGGGTGGGACAATGCCATTTGGGGGTGGCCAAAACTGGAGTAGGCCCGTAGTGGCCCCTTTACAGAGAGTGGGGGGGCACGGCAGGCAGCAAAGAGGTCAGACAGTGGCCCCAATGAAATTTGGTTGGGGGCAGAAATGGGAGTAGGGGCCCCAAGGGGGGGCACGTTTAAAGAGTTTTGTAGGTCATGGGGAGCAGAGCATGGGTCAGGCAGTGGACAATGCATTTTGGAGGGTTTCAAAAAATGGGGGTAGGGCCCCATGGGACAATGAAAAAGAGTGGAAAGGGCACGGGGGAAACAGCAGATGAGGTCAGACAGTGGACAATGACATTCTGGAGGTGGGAAAAAAAAAGGAAGTAGGCCACAAGGGGTGGCACGATGACAGGTTTGTAGGTACCGGGAGCAGCAGCAAAGAGGTAAGGAAATGGGGACAATGACATTTTTTGGGGTGGCAAAAAAACTGGAAATAGGCAAAAAGAAGTTTCCCCAATGCAGAGAGTGGAGGGCACGGGAGCGCATATGAGGTCCCGGACGTGGCCCCAATGACATTTGGGGTGGCAAAAAAAAGGAGTAGGCCCCAGAGTGGCACAAACACAGTGTGGAGGGCCCGGCAGCAGGCAGCAAAAGAGGTCCCCGACAGTGCAACAATGACATTTCCGGGGTGGCAAAAAAAGGAGGTTTGGCCAAAAGGGGAGGCACAATGGGCAGAATGGAGGTCACGGCGCCAAAAGCAGGGGGTTTTAGAGGGGGGGACAAAAAGAAAAAGTGTGGGGGGACGGCATAAAAAGCTTTCGCCGCAAGGGGCAGGGCAGTGGCACAATGACATTTGGAGGTGGCAAAAAAAATGGAGTAGGCCACCCGAGTGGCACAATGAAGAGGGGGGGGAAGGGACGAAAATCAGCGCATTTAGGTTTAGGGGCAGGGGGCACAATGGGCAAATTTTTGGGTGGCAAAAACTTTGGAAAAAGGCCATGAGTAGCACAATTTAACAGTGTGGAGGGCACGGTTTTGCAGCAGCAAAAGAGGTCAGGGGGTGGCACAATGACATTCTGGGGGTGGCAAAACAGTAGTAGGCCCCAGAGTGGACAATGACAGAGGGGTGGGAGGGGATGGGGGGAAAACAGCCCTTGGGGAGAGGAGTGGCACAATGACAGGGTAGTGGAGGTGGGCCGCCAACCCGAACAAAAAGAAACGCGCTGAGGTCGAGAGTGGCCAAAGGGGAAAAGTGTGGATTTCACCCGGGCACCAAACAACAAACAGCCCGCCGGCATTTAGGTCATGAGTGGACAATTTAGTGTGGGGTGGGTGGAAATAAAGTCCCTGGTAAAGATGGTGGTGGGAAAATGGAGAAAACTGACGCGTGTGTGGCTTTAAAGGGGGTGGGGGGCATCGAATAGTGGTTTAGGAGGTTTGTTTTAACCCCGAAACTTTTTCCCGTTTGGGTGAGGCATAAAGGCCCGATGTAGGGTTTACGCATGAGGCTTGGTTTTGTGGGAAAACCTGGCCAATCCACGCCTTTATTCTTCTTTTACAAAAGGTTTAGTCGTTTAAAATTTCCCGTGGGAAAAAGCGGGTTCCATTTGGGGTAAACCCACTGGCCCCACGCCCCTGAACCCCCCGCTCTGATTTCCCCATTTTGGGCCGGGAAGGAAGTTCTGGCCAAAACCCATTCCCCTTTTCCCCCCAGTTGTCCCAGCGGATCTTCTAACTGGGGTCAGGGTGATTGGACTGGGGAGATTTATGGCAAAAGAGAAAAAAGCTCCCCCTTTGCGAGTTGGTGGAAAATTGACTGGCTGCAAAGGCTTTCGTGCCCTTTGGGGGCTGTGCGCGGTGTTGTTGCAGCGGTGGATTGGGCCAACCCCATTAAACCCCTTTCTCCCGGGCCCCCTTGGTTTGGGGACGGTTTCATGTGTTTTTCGGGTTTTGGGTTTTTTTGGTTGGGGCCCAACCGTTTTTGGCCTGGCCACGCCCTTTTTACTTTTCCCGCCCCAACAAAAATTTTCTACAAATAAATTAACCCATATTTCGGGAATTCCTCCCCGGGGTTTTTAGTAAAAAAAACCTGCCCACACCCCGAGTAGTTTTATTTTCCCAAAAAACGCCCCAACCCGTGTGGATTGCGCCCCCGTTTCCTTTTTTTGAAACCCCTGTGGGGGGGCTAATTTCTTTGGGCCCTGGGGCGAAGGGGTTTTTCTTTCACCCCGTGGGCCCGCTTGGGGTCCTGACCTCACCAAATGTGTAAACCCCCGGCCCCGCTCACGGCCCCCAAAACCCAAATTGTTGGCTGCGCCAATTTCCTGCGCCCCAAGCTTACGCCCCCCTTTTTCCTGCGTTTATAAGCCCTTTTTCACCCCGGGTCCCCAAATGCGGTCGGGGTAAATCATTTCGATTTGTGTTTCATCTTTAATGCTTTTCCTCACCACCGGTTTGGTTGCGGGCTGAACCCCCCAAAAACTTTACCTCCCATGGGACCTCCACATTTTTTACTTTGCCGCCTACTGCAAAAAGGAGGGGGATATTGGCCCTTTTTCTTCGCTGGCCCCAAAATAGTGTTGGGCTGTCCCCCTCTTCCCCGTGTATAGCCCGGGACCCGGGGCCCCGAAAACATAGTAGATCTCTGGCTTTAGGGAAACCCGGGTTTGGGGCAGGGTGGGGTTTTAAGCAAGGTGAAAGGCCCCTGACCCCCCCCCCTGGGCCATCCCCAAAATAAGGGGTTTTGGGTTTTTGCGTTTCCCAACCCACTCTTGGTGAGGTTTTTCAGATGTAAATTTGGGGGGGAAGTGGGGTGACCTGTCAACCCAAACAAAAACCATTGGGTTTTTCCTGAACCCAAAACACGGCCCACTAGTGACCCGCGGCAAATTGTGGCCTCAACCCAGTGACCCCTGCGCGGGTCCCCCTTTCCCGTTTTGGTCCCGGGGCCTTTCTCAAGGGGAAAGTTTGTGCCCCTTCCCCTTGCAGGTGAAGAGCCCCTCCTCTTTTTCTGAATTTCTGGTTTGTTTAAAAAATTTTCGACACTGTTTGATGAAAATTCTGTATATGATAAAATACCAACCCCGTAAAAAAACTTTTGAAACCCCGGTTTAACCCCCAAATTCCCAAAAGAACCCACTAAAAGCGGGAAAACCCCTTTGGGTAAAAAAATTTGGGTCCTTTAAAAATTTGGGAGGAAAAAAATTTAATTGTTTTGTGTCGTTTAAAATTCTGTGTATTTTTTTTCTGAATTTTAAAATGCAAAAAACAGGCTTAAAATTTAAACCTTTTTTGGATATGAATTATGCTAAGGCAAAATTTTTTTCTTTGGTGGTGAAAAATAACCTTTTATTTTAGTTTTCCCCAAAAGAAAACAACCTTAATTAATTTCCCCCGGGTGCAAATTGGCAAAAGAATTTTAGCAACCAAAAATTTTTAGCTTTGTAAAGGGGTTACAATGGCGTGTATTTTACGGTAACAACAAGAGGAAAAATTGTAATTAAACCCTTTGGTTATGAAATTTTGTACCCGGAAAAATGTATTTTTTGGCGGGGAAAAAGAAGGTTTTTTTTTAGTGACCCCAAAAGCAGAACAACGCTTAATTAACCTCTGGATGTAATTTGCGCAAAAAAAAAAAAATTTTTGGGGGCAACCCAAAAAAAGTGGTATTTGGATTGTAAAAACGTGTTTCTTTAAATGAAATTTTAACAGGAAAAGCTTAATAACCCATAGATATTCAATTTTGCTTTTGGAAAATTTGGAAATTTAAAAAGTAAAAACGCGGGTGGGATTGGGCCCCTTGAAAATTTACAAAAAGAATTAGAAGTAAGGGCAGCGGGCTTTTGAGAAAAAGCTTGCACCCCCAAAAAACCCGGGGTATAAAAAAGAGTTTTTTAGTAAGAGATATTTATTTTGCAGCCCCTTTGGGAGCACCTTTCCTTTTTCAGTAGTGTTTTTAGCGATTTTTTATCCGGGGGGGGCAAAAAATTTAAATCGGAAAAGGGTTTTTATGGTGATCGAAATTTTCAGAAATGCGAAAAAAAAGGTTAAAATTGTGCTTTATTAAATTTGATCGCGCCTTTTTGGCGCTTTCCCGTTTATTTTTGGGGGCCAGCAAATCAGATTTAAAAATTTGAGCGGGGGGGAGGTTGGGGCGTGCGACTTTATGGAAAAAGGGGTGTGGGTTTTGGGGGGGCGGGTTTTGGTGGAAAATTCAAAGACCTCGTTTTACATAGAAAAGCGTTTTCCCGTTTAAACCTCAGTGTCTCTCGGTTCATGGATTTGGGTTTCGCTTGCCCGTGGCAAACCCGCTTTAGCGAAATTAGTTATTTTGCAAAAGAGGAAAAACCCCTTTTATTAAACTGTGTCCTTTCCAAAATTTGTTTTTGATTAGAGATTTGTTAAAATTTTATGTAGGGTTTGCCCAGAGAATTTTAAAGCGCAAACTCCCCTGTTAAAATTTCCCGGGGGGGGGGGGGAGGCCCCCGGGCGAACCAGACAAGCTCTATTTTAAAGAACCTGATAAAGTTCCCAAGACTTAGTGTAGAATTGCACTGCAATATCTTTATTATAAAGTTTGCTATTGAAATTTTCCTGGAATTGGGGCGCTGAATTATATTGGATACACATCATTTTAGTAACTGCAGGTCTCTTTGTTAGGTGCAAAACTCCACTTTTATTATCAGTATACATTTCAGATAGGTGTTCATATTTCAATTTTACCCATTCCACCTGTGTTGTAAAATCCCCCTTGCAGTTTAAATTACAATCCAGCAATCTTGTAGTCAGCACAGGTTGTTTGTTGCCAAAAATACCGTGTATCATACTAAAACATGAAAAAAAACAACCAAAGTAGAGAATACTGGAATAAAATGTAACCTTTAATAAATATACACTAAAAATACACATCTAATCCCTTACAGAGACCCTACACTAACCTACAAAAATAATAAATAAACTATCCTAGAAAGCTACCTACCACACACAAGGGGGAACTCGTCCCAATAAGGACGACCCCCACAGGAACCTACCCTATATAAAAAGTAGCCCTCTTAAACCCTATTCTCTTCCCTAGGGCAAGGAGACCAGGGTGAAAAGCAGAGATGTTACAGGTATATAATAAATGTATGGATACTGTATATAAAGATAATAAGTTACAGTATATCCAAATACAGTATTAAGATGTTACAAACATATTAAACGATGCTAAAGACGTGTTTACATATACATATGGAGACAAACCAACCTCTAGATACAAAACATACGACCAACGTGTTTCTTCCACAAATATGTGGATTCATCAGGGTCAAAGCACATATAGAGAGGTATAATTATCAATATTCCTATTACCACACTCCGGTCTTATAGTGATAAACCATCAAATGTTTAAGATAGCAACATAGGCAAAGCAATTATGGGTTAGTTGTGTCGTTTGTCATACTAAAACATAACAGATACGTGTTTTTTGACTTTTGCGCACCCAGCTTTGTTCATTGACGCAGCTTGCACATAAATCTTAAAACAGCAATTCTATAGTCACCACAGGTGAATTGAAAGGTGCAAAAAATACCGTTGTATTATACAAAAATAACAGATACGGTTTTTGACTTTTGCGCCCCCAGCTTTGTTCATTGACGCAGCTCCACGTAAATCTTAAAACGCAATTTATAGTCGCCACAGGTGAATTGAAGGGTGCAAAAATACCGTGTATTATACGAAAACATACAGATACGTTTTTTTTGACTTTTGCACACCCAGCTTGTTCATTGACACAGCATCCACGTAAATCTTAAAACACAATTCTATAGTCACCACAGGTGAATTGAAAGGTGAAAAAAATTACGTGTATTATTACGAAAAACATAACCGAAAACGTGTTTTTTGACTTTTGCGCACCAGCTTTGTTCATTGACGCAGCATCCACGTAAATCTTAAAACAGCAATTCTATAGTCACCACAGGTGAATTGAAAGGTGCAAAAAATCCCGTGTATTATACAAAACATAACACATACGTGTTTTTGACTTTTGCCCAGCCCAGATTTGTTGATAGACCCCTTTGCAGTTAAATTTGAATCCAGAAATTTTTGTTTTGATTAGAGGGATTTGAGAATAGCTGGGGTTTTGCCGTCTTTTAATAAGAGACTTTCCAAAACTATTCCATACCTTCTCAAATTTTTATATTTCTGAACATGGATTTAAAATGCAGTTGGTAAGCGAGCAAAGAGGGGGTTAGCAATGGAGGTAGCGGTATGAGAGAAGGTGCGCCTTCCAGTGCTGGCGACACCCCGCAGGCCAGGGGGTCGTGAGTTGCAGGACCGTCAGGCCTGTCATCGTGGGTCGGGGCCCCTTGAATCTAAGTAACGAACATCGTCGCCAATCTGTCCTTCAGTGGTTAATGCAACTGCATCTAGCAGTCTTACCTCCTCGTCCTCCAGTACGGCCACAAATGGCGTCATCAGCATCATCGCATCCGTCCAACATGAAGCAGCCAAATGTCAACTCGTGTCCCCACCACTGTGGATATCCATTGTTGAAGACCTCTTTGATGACAAAATGCGGTTGGGGTCAGAAGGCATGTTAAAAGTAAGAGGATGATTTAGTCTGCTCTGACGCCCAGTTACTGTTTGCCATCAGAGGAGGTAAAAGGAAGCGGTCTATCGGCAAAAATCCCGGGCGGTCGGAAAACGCCTTGCAGTTGCCCCTTGCTTGTAGCCCGCAAGTTTCGGGATGCAGAAAGTCAGGACGACCAAGTCACCTGTGATGATGATGATGCTGATGACGACAATGCCGATCCACCCTGGTCTTTTCCGCAGATTTTTCTTGCGAGCGCTTCATCAGTGGAAACGGGGAGGAAGACGATGGGGTAGTGTAAATACGGGTCCCGCCACAAAAGGGAGAGGGCTGTCGCAGAATTTCCGCTGATATGATTCCGCCAGCCATGGCCCAGCGCAAACCCCGCTCCTCGCTTATCGCCCTAAAAAAGGTCCAGGCCCTCTAAAGCCTGGCCTTCTTGAGCAAGCCTCTGATTCACCCAGCGATGTCATATGCCGCCTTTGTCGTAAACGCATAAGTAGAGGCAAGGAAACCTTAAGTGGTTAACCCACCAACATGTCTAGTCACATGCAGACGAATGCATGAGTTGAAATGGAGGGAACACTTGGCCAAAAAAAGTCAGCCCGCGCGGGCCTCCAACCACTGTCACAACCCTCTGTCTCCGCCTCCTCCCCCTCCGCCACCACCAAGCGTTCCTCAGCTGCCCATGTCTCTCAGAGTCATGATCAGGGATCAGCCTCCGCTTCAGCCTCCACCGTCGCCCGAGTACCACCAGCACCACCAGAGACCCATCCAACCCCTTCTCCTTCCGCCAGTTTGACGACCTGCACGCCGTACAGCGGCCAGTCTAGCAGCCAGCCTTCTGTCTTCCAGGTTGGGAGCAGAAGAAAAACTTTAACCCAAACCATCCCAAACCCAAAAAGCCTGAATGTCGCATTACCATCTTTTGGCTTGGAAATGTTTGCCTTTCCGGGGGGTTTGGACACAGATGGGTTCCCCCAAAAGTCTTTGGCCCCTCGCCTGCCCCCAATACCAGATGCCGAGCAGGCTTTTCTTTGCCAGAAAAGCCGTCCCTGCCCCCTGGCACAGCCACTGTTATCTAACATTTCAAGCGCCTTGTCCGCATCTGAGGCCGGAAAAGTCCATCTCACCACCGACCCCCTGGACTAGTAAAGCACGGCCAAGGCCGCTTTATCTCTGTGACAGTCACTGGGTGACGGTGGCTCTCGGCTTTGGCGGACGCTCTTCAAAACCGAGGGGATGGTGTAGGGCTCTTTCCCCCCCAAGGTTTCTTGGTGGCATCACGTGCCCGGGAAAACCCCAGGCCGTGTTGAAATTAATTGGCTTGGAGGGACCGTCCACACACAGGTCAGGAGCTGTGGACGGCTCTCCGAACGAGACCGAGCGCTGGCTGGGTGACAAGAACCTTGTTCCAGGCAAGGTGGTGTGGGGAAAACGGGCGAAATTTGCTGGCCGCCCTTAAGAATCGGTAGGCTGGAGCACATTCCCTTCCCTGCAAAATGTCATGAACCTTGTCGTCCAGAAATTTCTAAAGGGGCTACCCGGTTGGACTGCTTGAAGAAGGCTCGAGGTCTGAGTTGCATTTCCGCCTTTCCCGCACCTGATTCGTCCCGCTGGCTGCGTTGGCGCGTCAGCTCGGCCTCCGTCAACCGTCTCATTGTTGACGTGGCAAATACGCTGGAATTCCACCCTCCACATGCTCCAGCGATTGTGGGAGCAGCGCAATGCCATTACGCAGTACGAAGTGAAAAATGTCCTGACAAGCAGCGTAGCTGACCTCTGGGTTATGAGCCACAGAGAGTGGAGGCAGGTGAAAGAGCTCTGCACCATCCTTGCCAGTTTTGAAGAAGCCACCAAAATGGTCAGTGCGGACGATCCCCTTGTCAGCATGAGCATTGTGGTGATCTTAGTTCGGGAAAACGATCGTTGGACACTCTGAAACATCAGGCCCCGCCAGTGACGGAGGGGGGAGACGGACACACAGATGCAGACACAGAGCCTTTCTCTCCGTCAAATACACAAGGCCCGACAGTTTCTCAATTTTATCGGTCTTAATTAGGCAGTGGTTAAGGGTCCAGAGAAAGTGCAAGGTGGCACCTCAGCTCTCAGGGGCATCATCTGAGGCAAGTCAGGGCTGTGTTGAAGCTGTGCCGGGGGAAGCGGAGGAGGAGGAGGAGGTATTCCTAGACACCGACGTCCCTGCCTTGGAAAGAGGTTGGCGTGAATTTGAGGCAGATGAGGAAGATGAGTTTGTAGTGCCCTCAACCCAGAGGCTTGGGAACTAAAAGGCTCCATCTCTCACATGAGTGCTTGGATGCTCCATTTCCTCCAACATGATCCTCGCATTAAGGCCATCAAAAGAACAACAGTTTTCTGGGTGCCACCCTCCTGGATCCACGGTACAAACAAAACTCAGCACTTTCCTTCCACCCACCCAAATAGAGAGTAAAATGCAGGAAATGGAGACATTGCTGATTGATCAACTGGAGACATCTGTTGCGTCTTCTTCACGTTCTTCAAATGTCACGGTGGAACAACGCCAGCGACGTGACAGCAGCAGAGTGCCAAGTAGCCGTAGCGGCAGCAGCAGGCAAGGTGGCGGAAGCCTAATGGGTGACCTCTGGCAATCTTTATTTACCACCACACCAACGCAAGCAATGCAGGCCACAGATACAAACCCAGAGACCAGCATAAGATCATGGTGCAGATATCTGCGTTCAAACACCCATGTTTTTGTATGTGTTTCCGGACCTAATAGACTTCTGGGTATCCAAAATGGACGAATGGCCCGAGCTGGCTCGCCACGCCATTAGAGGTGTTGTCCTGCCCAGCAGCCAGCGTCATATTGAGCGGACCTTCAGCACGCCGGGGAGTCATTACAGACAATGCATCGGCTTTCCACAGATAATGTGGATCGTTTGACTTTCATCAAGATGGGAAACAGGCATGGATCTCTGATGATGTTGTGGCCCCAATTGCCAAGGTCACGATTAGTTGCTGGTCTACTTCACATTCCTTTTCCAAACAGAAATGGTCCTCTTGAAAAACTTTTTTTAAAATGATATTTTTACTGCAATTTTTTATTCTCAATTCCCAACAATTCATATTGCTGGTTTTGCTGTGAGGAGACTAAAAGACACCAAGGTTTCATGCCAAAACCATATTCCTTACTCACTTCATCTTTAGAATTTTTCACATGTCAATGTTTTGGGGTCATGTTGCCTCACAATTTTTAACAGTGGCTGAGAAGTTTACATTTATAATTTTTTGGTGTCATGTGCTGCGAGATACAGCAATAATCATGGTCCTTTGGAACAGAAATGTGGCTTCTAAGTGGCATTTCTCCTTCACAATTTTTAACAGTGGCTGGAAGTCATATTTATAATTTTTTTTGGGGGATGTTGCTGTGAGATACAGCAATAATCATGGTCCTTTGGAACAGAAATGTGGCTTCTAAGTGGCATTTCTCCTTTACAATTTTTAACAGTGGCTGAGAAGTCATTTTTTATAATTTTTTGGGTATTGCTGCTTTGAAATGCAGCAATACTACAGGTCCTATTCTAAAAAATGTTGTTTCTAATATACATTTGTTCTTACAATTGTCAAAAGTGGCTCATGGGTCATGTTTTGATTTTTGGGGGCATTTTGCTGTGGGCATGCAGCTATACTACAAGCCTATTCTAAAAAATGTTGTTTCTAACAGACATTTGTTCTTCACAATTGTACAAGTGGCTCAATGGTCAATGCTTTGAATTTTTGGAGGCATTTTGCTGTGACATGCAGCTATACTACAGGTCCTATTCTAAAAAATTGTTGTTTCTAACATACATTTGTTTCTTACCATGGTCAAGAGTGGCTCAAGGGTGATGGGGGCTGTCAGAAAAAAGGAATAGGTAGGACACTGTTAATGGACAAATATTGCAAAATGACTTGTTTTTGCAAGATCTTTAACATAGCTATCAATCCCTTTATTGAGACAACCCATTTAATACAATTAAAAAGAGAAACAAAGACATGGTGGGATTGTACAAGGGAGGTACAGGAAAACTTGACCAGATGTAGGTTATTCAGAGGACATGGAGTATGGAGCACGGACAGAGAACAAAGTACAGAGGGCCATTTCCTCCACACGTTGAGTAAAATGAGAAAAAGAATGCCAAGATAAAGGGCACCTGGGTGTAACAGTAGCGTTAACCACCAGTAAATTTTCCCAAATTTAAGCTCAATTGGTCCAAAATCATACGGAGGGGCATGCGCTACCCAGTGAAATTTAACTGTGTACTGGGAAGGGTGGAGTTCTCACATTCTGCTTTCCCCACTCTGCTTCAGCACGACAGTTTTCGTTGCTGCGTTATCAGGGCATTTTAACCTGCGTGTTAATAGATGACGGACGCCAGCAAGGGCTCTCACCCGCACCCACTGTAACTCCGGCCCTGGGTCATGCTGTGGCCCAGGACAGGTATAGTCAATGTCCAGTGAAACAAAAATGGTGGTTGAAAGACTCCTTTTTCCGGCACTTTTTTAAATCTGGGGGTTATGCAGGTTTGGGGATCATGCTGTGGCCCAGGACAGGTATATTCAATGTCCAGTGAAACTAAAAGGTGGTGAAAGACCCTTTTTCCAGCACTTTTAAATCTGGTGGTCATGCAGGTTTGGGCTCATGCTGCGTTCCAGGACAGGGATATTCAATGTCCAGTTCAAGTAATTTGTGGTTCAAATCATACTGCCTTCTGGGACTTTTAATTTGGGGTGATGGGAGGTTTAAGGGTCATGCTTTTGGTACAAGACAGGGATAGTGAATGGTTTTGTGTTTTTTTTTTCTGTGGCTTTTATAACCCAAGTGTGTTGCCCAAGATGTAGCACGTATCCAAATTTTGACTGGTGTGGATGTTAATTCCAGCTTCTCCAGCCCTGTTTGGGTATAAGAATGAAGGTTGTTTTTGCTCTCCATTTGACTTTAATGGTCATCGCTCATAATCAACTGCTCACTATCGAAAAACCTTATCGATGGTGGCCGACTATCGACTATCACCCGATGTCGATAGCCTACGTAATCGCTCAACACTACTCATCAGTACAGTGAGAGCGGTATGAGCTCTCAGCGTCGCGCCCGGACTTATATAGTGCGGTGACGTCACAGAATTCCGCCGGTCTCTGATTGGCTTCATCTCTGCACATGTCATGTAGGCTATGCTCTTCTTCCTCCCGGAGTTCTTTGCCCCATGTAACGCCATGTGCTCGCAGCCATTTTATCAATCAAAAGAACGCTTCGTTCCCGCGAATCACCCCAAACTTCGACTTTGTTCAAAATCGATGTTTTCCTAAAATTCTATACGAATTCCACTTCGTTAGAATCAATTCGCCCATCTCTAGTAATGACCCTACAAAAAAAAAACACTCACTAAAATCCCTCATTTATTGCAAGAAGGTGTCAGTTTGGGGGCTATCACAGATAAACAACAGAAATATTTGGAGATCAAAAATCCTAAGATACCTCGATTTTATGGTATACCAAAAACCCATAAAAATATCTTTCCACCAGGGTTATGACCTATAGTGTCTTGTTTTGACAGTTGCAGTGAGAGACTCAGCAAATGGGTAGATACACATTTGCAGCACATGGTCCAGATGTTACCGGGGGTACACAAGGTACATAAGGGATAGTACAACAATAATAAAATTCTTTAAGAATTTTAAATGGATTAAAGGTTATTCCTGGCTCAGTATGGATGTAGTTAGTTTGTAATCAAGCGTACCTCAATAGATGATAAAAACAGCAGTGGAATATCATTTAAAGAGAAATAGTGATTACGAGGAAGGTCTCCAAATTTTTCTATTAGAAAGCATTGAATTTTTGATTCATAAAAATTATTTCAGTTTTGATGGAGGGTTCTATCTACAGCTGCTGGGTGTCCCTATTGGTTCCACAGCATCACCATCTCTTGCCAATCTATTTATGACTTGGTGGGAGCACCAGGCCATATTTAGTACTCATAATCCCTATGCTAGCAATATGATCTGGTATGGGCATTACATCGATGACCTCCTACTTGTGTGGGAGCGAGATGTGGTGTCCATACCAGACTTTATTTCATATGTCATTGACAACTCCTGCAACTTCCGTTTCACATATTTGGTGGCTGAAGTCCATATAGCTTTTTTGGATGTATTTTTAACAAGTAATGTTGAACAATGTAGAGTGGATACTACAATCCATAGAAAGCCTACAGGAGAGTACAGTAGAGCTAGAAAAGCGTGTACGAACAATCAGGATTATGATAAACAGATTAACATTATAGATCAAAGCAAAAAGAAAAATGTTAAATAAAACTCAAAGTTCACTACTAGAAAAGTCAAATAAAGAAAAGAAAATGAAAAAGATTGTATACTCTACAGCTTACAGCCAAGAGTTTAATCTAATAAGAAACATATTCTATAGAAACATCAACATTCTGAGGCATAATCCAATATTGGCTGAAATAATAGATGGAGTAGAAATGGTTGCAAAAAGAAGCAAAACTATAGGTGACAATGTGTCCTCTAGTGACTTTTCTAGTAAACAAATAAGTGATACATGGTTAACATTAAAGGGTTTTTTTCAGTTGCAGAAAAAACACATGCAAAATATGTAAATATGGACAGAAAATAGATACATTCACAGGTATGATCGATAGAAATAAGCAGTACAGGATCAATACTTTTATAAACTGTGATTCAGATCACATAGTATACATAATACATTGCACAACCTGTGACAAAATATATGTTGGCAGCACCATAAGGAAAATGAGAGTTAGGATATCTGAGCATTTGGCAGACATTAAAAAAGATAGCAGTACTCACTCGGGGGCAACTAGACATTTTGCAGAAAGACACGCAGGCTCTACTGACAGCTTCACCTGTTATGGTATAGAAAGAGTGCAAAGAGCGAGGCACGGAGGTGATTGGGAGCGTGTAGTGCGCCTGCGTGAGGCATTTTGGATATGCAAACTTGAATCTAGAGCACCGACAGGTTTGAACTACAGAAATGATCTGCTGTATATATATTAATATTATTGCAATGAAATATGTGATCGATTGTATACATGTATCAATATATGAGATTCTGTTCTGCTTATATAAAAAAAGGGCATTTACATCTGTTTGTTCTGTACGATAGTTCATACCCAAGGCTTAATTTAACTTCTTGATTGTGGGTTAATTTGGACTAAAATAAACGGTGTCTTTTTTTATTTTGTCCCATATACGCCTAAATTACATCTGGTTGTTCTGTAGGGTATTTCATATCCAAGGTTTAATTTAATTTCTTGATTGTGTGGTAAGTTGGACTAAAATACAGGGTGTCTTTTTTATATTGTCCCATGTACGCCTAAATGACATCTGTTTTTTCTGTATGGTATTTCATACCCAAGGCTTAACTGAACCTCTTGATTGTGGGGTTATTTGGAATAAAATACAGGGTATCTGTATTTTGACCCCATATACGCCTTAATTTCAACTCATTCATTCTGTAGGGTATTTTATACTAAGGGTTAATTGCTCCTCTTGTTTTGAGGGGGAATTTGAGTCAAATACATGGTGTGTGTATTTCTGCCTCATACAAGCCTGACATCCATCAACTTCAGACTGGTGTGGGTTTTTTAATCTGTGTCCAAGAGTTAATTTATTCACTTTTTGTGGAGAATTCTGTGTCAAATCCAGTGTTTGGGTGTTTCGGCCCTACATACATCTCAAATCCAGTCACGACAGTCTCTTGGCATATTGCTATCTGTGGCTAACAGTAAATTTGTTCAATTATTGTGGTGATTCTGTTAAATGCTGATACATGTAGAGCCCCCCCCCCCAAAAAAAAAAATAAAAATATGGAAGAGGGTGTCATCAGTAATTTTGTATTGACGGCAATAATCATTTTGCCCTTCCTTTGATCCTTCAATGTCCGCTTTCAATTTGGTCAATAATCCATCATTGCTAAAGCCAAAAAGAAACAGGAGTTGATCCCAAAAATAAGTAAATGGAATATTTGTATGTGTTCTGTGTTTTGTATCGACTTCTGCTTTTGGCTACCTACTCATCTGACAATCCTGATGCAAACAAAGGACCATATCACACTAGCCTTACGGATTCTCCGAAAACACAATCAGTTATGTTTGTCCTTTTCATTCCTTGTGACATATTTAAAGAAGGGGAAAACCAAACATTGTGGCAACATCATAGAGTGGTGGAGGGTGGAAACAGCATTAGAAAACCACAGGGTGGTCGACTGAGAGAGTGGTCAGTTGGCAGCAGCATGAGTAGGCCACAGACTGGCACAAGTACACAGTGTGCAGGTGGTGGCAGCAACAGCAGCAGCATCAGGCCGAAGAGTGGCACAATGTCATATTTTTGAGGTGGCGCAGCTAGGTGACAGTAATGAGGAGGTGGCAGTAATAGCAACATCAAGCCAGAGAGTGACATTGGTTGAATGAGCAGCTGGCAGCAGATGTGGGGCATCAGGCGGGTGGCAGCAGAATAGTAGCTGAGGCAGGTAGCCAAAAGAATCCAGGGTTCAGGGTCTGCTCCAGGTGCTGCTGTTGGTGGGTACCTAAATCAATAGGGGGTGAAGAATTCTGCTCATCAACAATTCCAGACTCAGGTTGCTGCTGATGGGGCTGGTACTGCTCCTAACCCCCCATCACTCCACAGCAGCCGTGACAGTGGTACATGAGCGCTGATGAACCACCCAGTCTGACCTGCTAGAGGATGGACGATGGTGCAGATAGGCAGCGGCCAACTGACTACATAGGATGTCTCTATGGTACTCGACTTTCTCCTCCGTCTTGGCAGGTGAAAAAATGCCCCCATTTGGACAAGGGTCCAAGAGGGTGAAGAGCCAGAAGTCATCCCCTTGCTGGATGGTGACATTTCAGCTGTCACAAGCCAGGCAAATCAGCATGCAGCGGGCCATCTGCACAAGTGATTCTGAGGGACTCCCTGCCTCCATCTCCAATGTATGCTGCCACAGTTTGTCTGGATCATCTGCCTCGTCTTCCTAATCCTCCGGCTGCTCCTGCTCCTCTCCTGTCACCTGAATAAAAGAAACACTCATTTTGCCAGACACTGCTTGTGCTCCAGTGTCTTCCTACTCCTCCTCCAGTTCAGCCCCCACTGTAATCATGTGGCTATGATATGTAGTCGCCATGTCTCCAGTCCACTCACCAGACAGATTTTGCAGCATCTGTTCCAAGACATGAAGCAGTGGAATGACATTATTCATCCCATAGTCCTAGCGACTGACAAATAATGTGGCCTCCTCAAAGGGTCTGTGCAAACGGCAGGTGTCCCGCATGAGCTGCCGCTGGCTGACATCAAAATTACACAGTGAATCCCTGTCCCCTTAGATCATCAAGAAATCATTAATGGCCTTTCTCTGTTCATCGGTTTCTCGCTGTTTTGCCTTGTTCATCGATTTCTCCCTGTTTTGCCCTGTTCATAGATTCATTGTTCTATTCAGTTCAATGAGAGTGTGCTTGGTGGTGTAGGAATGTCTAAAGTGCTTGCAAAGTTTCTTGGGCAGTTCTCTGAACGGTGCATAGTCCACCACTTGAAAAGGGAGGTACTGCAGTACCACCAACTTGGACAGGAACATGGTCAGGTTCTGCACGTAGGGATGGCTACACGCATACTGCTGTCTCTTGGCAATCGTCTCGAAGAATGACTGCTGGCACCATCAGTGTCGAGGAGCAGGAGCATCTGGACCGGTAGATGATGTGAAAGACAGGCAGTTGTCTTCGGCAGAGGTGGTGGAGCCTTGACTGCCTTAAATGGGAGGCGTGCCACTGGGTGCTGCTGCTGTTGCTGCGACAGGATGTACCACCACATCTGAGACACGTTTCTCCCAGGCCACTGTATGGTGATGCAGGGCTGTGGTGCCAATGTTAGGTCACTATTCACGCTTTACTTTCTGCCCACAGATTATACTTAAAGCCATGTTCGTCTACTTTGGTGTTTTGTCAAAAAACTGCCACACTGCCGAGTAGGTGATTTTACCAACAATGCTCCGCACTGACTGACTGTTACCGCTCCTACCTCGGCGAGCCTCTGCGCTGCTACTTTCTGGGACCTGCAAATTAGGCGGTCTAAATCATATCTGTTTGCCTCCTGACCTCGCACTACTTCCACCCTGCTTACTCCCGGCCACACTACCGCCTTGCCGGCTATGCCACTGCCTGACACACAAGCTGTCGCTCTCTTCTCCCGATGATGATGATGATGATAATGAAGCCCTTGCTTCCAGGGCCGGGACGATGGGTAGTCGAAGGTAGGCGACCACCTGGGGTGCCACTTCATACCAGGCAGAAAAGGTGGCGCAAGGAGACATGGAGTGGGCTGAATTTTCCATTTGGGGGGCACTTTATGCCTTGTTTAACTAGGAAACCAGAATACCTTGTCCCAGCCGTGAATACCTTCACTCGGCTCCCATGTGCGATCGGCTACATCGATTAGTGTTTGCCTGTCACCGCTGTCCTCTTCAATGGTGTCGCTGTACAGAGCCTGACCGCTCACAACATAACCCCTCATGCCACTCTCCTCATCACTACTTGCCCGCTTCTGCAAGAAGCAGCATATGTCTTCCCCACCTTTTTGCTTCCCACTGTCCTCAAATAGTTTGTCCTCACTGTATAGTGGCACAGAGACCACAGCACATAGTAGTTCTCTGGCTGTGGGAAGCGAACAGGACAGAGGTGGGTTGAGGGCAGGTGAGGGCCCCTGACCTGCTCCCAGGCAATGCCAACTAATGTTTGTGTCTTAAGGATGCACCGACTCTTTGCCGGGGTTGTCAGTTGTAATCTGGGAGAAAGTGGATGACCTAGTGTGTGGTCAACACACGGCCGCTACATGACACCGGAAGCTGCGGCCTCGCGGGGTGACCCCTGCTGTGACGTCCCCTTACTGTGCTGCGAACTGTGCCTGCTCCAGGAACCTACTATTGCGTTCTTTGTTACCCCATGTGATCAGACACACTCACAACCCTCACAGTTTTAAGTGCACTTTGAAAACTCATCTTCTTAGACAAGTCTACCAAGATCCCTAATTGTTAACCCCCCAAATTCTGTCACACATTCGCCACTTACTGCACTTTGCCTCCCGCAGGCACTTATCTGTATATAGATGTATGGTTGGGATGGCAGATTCATCCACTTTTTCATATATACTACCCCATATTTATGTAACATGGTTGGATCATTGTAAACCAAGCACTTCTCACCCTTTATTTCACCCATACACGCTAATAGATTGTAAGCTCTTGCAAGCAGGACCCTCACACCTTGTGTCTGATATGTAAGTAGCTTTTTTATAATGTAATGTCTGGTTTATCTGTTATCTGCGTGTCATACTAAAACACAGCATTGTATGAAGACCAAACAACGCTTCCTATGCATATTTGAGCATGGCACAATGTTCTACAACACCCTACAGGCTCTCTGCCGCCAGGAAATAGCTGTTTTTTAACACTATTCACCGCAAATAAATTCGGGTCGAAAAGAATTTTGCCGTAAAATTCGGCGAACTCAGCTAATTGAATTGTAAGTAATGCCCTGAGGAGCCCGATGATGTATAAAACACAACTCCAGGCACATTTAACGGAGGTGAAATGCGATCAAGTGTCACATCAGACCATTTGTAACCGCTAACATCAGCGTGGTATGCGTTTAGATGACCGGCAGGTGTATTTGACCGGTACCTGACCTGGCTGATGCATATCACCCTCTTTGATATCTCCAGCATTGTTGATGGCCATCGTTTATAACTTTTTGTGAGTAGTGTATATCAGTTTACTGCCACTGACTTACACTGACATTTTAACTGCATCTCCACTACAAGTTGTTTGATTGTAGCAGTGGAAAACCCAGTTGTGAACAATGACTAAATCCAAAAAAAACCTAGCTGGAGAACCGCACTCGACAAAAGTGTACCCAGAAATCATATTATTGTTAACAATATTTTAATAGTCATAACAGCTTTGTTAGAAACAGTGAGAAATACTTGACTGACCATGTGACCTTCCAAAAGTTACCTGGGTATTGAAGCTCTAGAATTGGACTGTCACGAGGCACTCCACACTCGTGTCTGCTGCCATCATTCTGTCCGACACTCAACTTCCCCCACTCATCCTCTGCTTACAGTGTATTCATCCTCTAGAGCGTGCACACTGGCTAAAATTTAAAGGACCAGCATACTCTTGACATCCAGTCACCAAACACCTCAACCTCTATTAGGACACTTTTCCCTGACTTGCTTGCCAGTTTGTTAGTGTTCCATGACCAGGATTTTCCTTGTGCCCTGTTTATTGTGTTCCTGGTATTGACCCCTTGGCTTAAGTTTAACAGACTATTCTCTGCCTGCTCTTACCTCCCTGCCCATGACTAGTGATGATCAAACAGTAAAATAGTGGTGTTCGGCTCGAGGTTCGATTCAAACTCGAACCCCATTAAAGTCAATGGGAGGAGATATTTGGGTTCATTTATGTACCTATACAGGTGAGGAGAAGCTGTAATTACCATCCATAACAGTAAACTGGATACATGGAACAATTTAGTGAAGAAAATTTGGCTCTAAGAGTGACAGAAAAAATTGAGAGGCTACAATACTTCATTCCTTTCAATGGCTAACTGAAAAGATGAGGACAACTTGCAAGCAGGGGCGTAGCTATAGGAGGTGCAACGGTAGCAGGTGCTATGGGGACCTGCATCCTGAGGGGGAACAAAAGCCCCTTTGACACATAAGAAGACACTGTTATTGGAAATGGCACATGGTAACTGGCAGGAGCCCCATTTAACTTTTTGCACCGGGGCCCAAGAACTTCAAGTTGCCAGTTCTGTGAAACAAACTACTCCGTACGATCAGGCACACTCATAACCCCCAAAGCTTTAAGAGTGCCCTGAGAATGCATCTTCTTAGGCAGGCCTATCAAATTCCCTAACTGGTAACCCCTCTGCTTTCTGTCACACACACTTCTGTTACTCTCTCCACTTGGGCACTCATCTGTATGTAGATATTTGGTCTGGGTGGCACCCATAAACCTTAATAGATTGGAAGTTCTTGTGAGCAGGGGCCTCACACCTGATCTGTAAGTAGCTTTTTCTGTATTATGTTTTTTTTTGTTTGTACTTATACCCAGCTAAATTGTAAACTGCTGCGGAATATGATGGCGCTATGTAAATAAAGATGATGATGATTATTATTATTATTATTATTATTATTACTATTATATTATGCCTCTGCTTGCAAGCTTTGTATAAGTTATATATGTGGTGGCAGCAAGAACATCCCAACGGGGAACATGCAGGTTCAGCTAACATGGGCGTAGTTAAAAGGGGGTGCAGCGGTAGCATCCTGAGGATGCCCAAAAGCCCCTTTGAGACATAAGAAGACACCGGTATTGGAAATGGCACATGTCAATTGTCAGGGGTGCCAATAGGGCAGTACTCCAGTCAGGGGCCCTAATCAAAAAAAGGTGCCCACTTAAATGTTTAGGGATGGGCGAATCGAATCTAATGAAGTGAATTTGCCTAGAATTTCAGGGAAAATTCTACTGTGGCCGAAGGCGAAGTTCATGGTGATTCGCGGGAACGAAGCATCTTTTTTATTGGTCAAATGGCCACTAGCACATGGCGTGACATGGGGCAGAGAACTATGGGAGGAAGAAAGGAACACCCTCAATGACATGTGCAAACATGAAGCCAATCAGCAACTGCCGGGCTTCTGTAACATCACAGCCCCAAAAATACGGCAGCCATCTTAAATTCTGCCATTTGTCATTGTGTCTCCTGTCCACAAGCATCTGGCTGCCTCAGCACTCTGTTACACTCTGTGCAAAATAAATCCATTTTGTTAAGGTAATGGGGTGAAAGACTTTCACAAGTGTGTGCCATATACACACCTGTTCCTGAACCAGCAGTTTTAATTTTGGGATGTTTCCATTTGTTTTCCAGAATCAGTTTATTCTCTTGCTTGTGGGTTAATTTGAGTCAAATGCAGGGTGTGAATTTCTGCCCCATACAAACCTGAAATCCATCTCATTCATTCTGTAGGGTAATTTATCTTCTACCTAAGGGTTAATTTAATCTCTTGTTTGTGGGGTAATTTAAGTCAAATACAGGGTGTGTATTTATCATACACATACTTCTTCATGAAACAGAGTTTGTGGTATTGTAAATTTTTGATCAAACAGTATGTCAGACAGAGAGGTGGCAGGCCCTTCACACGCTAGTGGCAGTGGAACAAATGTTTCTGGAGGAGGCACAGGACATAGCAGATTATGGGGACGCCGCAGCAGGGCGATGAAGCTAGAGCTACCGGTGTCATCTAGCGGTCATGTGTTGACCAGCAACCCAACGGTCCTTGATTGGTTGATTATGTCATCCACTTCCTGCCAGATGACATCTGACAACCCCAGCCAAGACTCTGTGGGTCTGTCAGACAAAACCCATAGTTGGTATGGCCCGGGAGCAGGTCAGGGGCCCTCACCTGTCCTCATCTCAACTCTGTCCCATTCGGTTCCCCCCGCCAGAGAACTACTATGTGGTCTGGGCTCTGTGCCACTATACAGGAGGATGAACTATATGAGGGCAGTGAGCTGCTACTTGGCAGCAAAGAGGTGGGGCAGACATCCGCTGCTTCTTGCAGTAGGCGGGAAAGTAGTGATGTGGAGAGTGTCATGGGGGGTTATGTTGCGAGGGGTCAGTCTCTACATGCTGAGACTGTTGAGGAGGACAGCAGTGACGGGCAAACACTAATCGATGACTATATAGCTGATCGCACTTGGGAGCCGAATGAAGCAAGGGCTTCATCATCATCGTTGGGAGAAGAGGGCGCCAGCTTGCGCGTCAGGCAAGTCACTAGTGTGGCTGTGAGTCAGCAGGGTGGCAGCAGTGATTTCGGGAGCCAGACGGCCATAGGATAGACCACCTGCTTCGCAGGTCCAAGAAAGTAGCGGCACAGGGGCTCACCGAGGTAGCGGCAGTAGTAGTTAGTCACTGCGGAGTGTTGGTGGTAAAATCCCCTACTCAGCAGGGTGGCAGTTGTTTGCAAAGACACCGGAGGAGCCGAACATGTGTATATGTAGAATCTGTGGGCAGAAAGTGAAGCGTGGCCAGAGACCTAATATTGGCATCACAGCCTTGTGTCAACACATGCAGCAAACAACGTGTCTCAGATGTGGTTGTTATTGATAAGCGATTGTGTCAACTATCGTTATCGAGTCGATAGTCGATATCATCAATTATCATGACGATAGTTGATAACAGATCTATGGGAGAGGAAGAACAGCTTACACCCAAACAGGGGTGGAGAACCTGGAATTAACATCCACAACAGTAAACTGGATACGTGCAACATCTTAGGCAAGACAATTAGGCAACATGAGTCACAGAAAAAAACTGAGAGACTATTCACTATCCTCGTCTTGTACCACAGCATGACCCTTAAACCTGCATGACCCATAAATTAAAAAGTGCCAGAAGGCAGAATTATTTGAACCATCATTTTACTTGAACTGGACATTGAATATACCTGTCCTGGTCCTCAGCATGACCCTTAAACCTGACTGACCCCCATATTAAAAAGTGCCGGAAAAAGGAGTCTTTGAAACACCATTTTAGTTGAACTGGACATTGACTATGCCTGTCCTGGACCTTAGTATGACCCCAAAACCTGCATGACCCACTGATTAAAAATTGCTGGAAAAGGGGAGTCTTTGAACCACCATTTTAGTTGAACAGGACATTGACTATCCCTATCCTGGACCGCAGCATGACCCTTAAACCTGCATGATCCCAAGATTAAAAAGTGCCGGAAAAAGGAGTCTTTGAACCACCATTTTTGTTGAACAGGACATTGACTATACCTGTTGTATAACACAGCATGACCCTCAAACCTG
This sequence comes from Phyllomedusa bahiana, assembly GCA_025379985.1. Lineage (NCBI taxonomy): Eukaryota > Metazoa > Chordata > Amphibia > Anura > Hylidae > Phyllomedusa > Phyllomedusa bahiana. The sequence goes on from JAODAL010006034.1 coordinate 53,489, forward strand.
CATAACCGAAAGATTAAAAAGTGTTGGAAGAAGGTAGTATTTGAAGCATTATTTTAGTGAAATGGACATTGACTATCAATATCCTGTAACACAGCATGACCCAAAAACCCGCACAGGTGCACTTATGGACCATCAGCATAAGATTTCGCAATAAGAAATAAACTATATTAAAAACAACTAGTTTTCCAATACTGCTTCGGCTAGAGGTACTTGCCATTCTACTGGTGACATTGTTCCACCGTGACATTAGAATGTGAAGCAAACAAAACAAATGTCCCCAGTAGGTCAACGAGGCCCGTCTGAAAATCATGCATTCTACTGTCAAGTGGGTTGAAGGAAATTAGTCATCAAGGAAGGTGAGGCTGTAAACGTGGATCACGCAGGTTCAGCTAGCAGGGCCGGACTTACAGTGGGTGCGGTGAGAGCCAGGGCTGGCGTCCGTCATCTATTAACACGGCAAAAATGCCCTTATGACGCAGCAACGTGCTGAAGCAGACTGCGTAAGCGGAAGTGTGAGCTAAGACCTTTGACCCTTTGGCCACTGTTGACAATTGTGAAGAACAAATATCTGTTAGAAACCACATTTTTTATAATAGGACCTGTAGTATAGCTGTATTTCACAGCAACATGCCCCCAAAAATTCAAAACATGACCCTTTGGTCAATCTTGACAATTGTGAAGAACAAATGTGTATTAGAAACCACATTTTTTATAATAGGACCTGTAGTATTGCTGCATTTCACAGCAACATGCCCCCAAAAATTAAAAACATCACCCTTTAGCCAATCTTGACAATTGTGAATTACAAATGTCTGTTAGAAACCAATTTTTTTTTAAAATAGGACCTGTAGTATAGTTGTGTTTCACAGCAGCATGACCCACAAAATTATAAAAATGACTTCTCAGCCACTGTTAAAAATTTTGAGGGAAAAATGACACTTAGAAGCCACATTTCTGTTCCAAAGGACGTTGATTATAGCTGTATCTCACAGCATCATGACCCCAAAACCATTGACAGTGCGAAAAATTTTAATGAAGAAGTGAGTTAATGGAATACGTTTTTTCATGAAACCGTGTACAATTGGTTTGTTTTACAGTCTCCTCACCGCAAAACCACCAAAATGACCTTTTGGGAACTGAGAAAAAAAAATTGCAATAAGAAATGATTATTAAAAAAAAATAAAAAATTAAGAGGACCATTTCTTTTGGAAGAAGAACGTGAATTAGACCGGCAACTAATCGGTGACCTCGGCATTTGGGGCCACAATATCATCAGAGATCCACGCCTGATTCATCTTGATGACAGTCAAACTATCCACATTATCAGTGGAAAGCCGAATGCGTTTGTCTGTAATGACTCCTCCAGCTGTGCTGAAGGTCCGCTCAGATATGACGCTGGCTGCTGGTCAGGACAACACCTCTATGGCGTGGCCAGCGAGCTTTTGCCATTCATCCATTTTGGATACCCAGAAGTCGATTTGGTCCGGAACATATCCAAAAACATCGGTGTTGAGATGCAGATAGTCGTGCACCATGATCTTAAGTCGGTCTCTGTGTGTTGTATGTGTGCCCTGCATTACATGCGTTGGTGAGGTGGTAAATAAGGTTTGCCAGAGGTCACCCATTAGGCTTCTGCCACAATGCCTGCTGCTGCGGCTTCTTGGCCCTCTACTGCTGTCACATTGCTGACGTTGTTCCACAGTGACATTTGAAGGATGTGAAGCAGACACAACAGATGTCTCCAGTTGATCAATGTGCACAGTCTCCAATTCCGGCATTTTACTCTCAATTTGGGTGGGTGGAAGGAAAGTGCAGAGTTTCACTTTGTACCGGTGATCGAGGAGGGTGGCCACCCAGTAACTGTTGTTCATTTTGATGGTGTCAGGACCGCTCAGCGAGCGGGAGGTGGATCCACTGGTCACCGCTAGGAGTTGGCGTAACCTACGTCGGGAAACGGAGTCTAAGGGGCCCCTGGTCTTCACCGAGCCCGCCGCAAGGCAGACGGGTTTTTGCTGCAGGGAATCCCCCAGGTCGCTACCCCCGACGCAGGACCCAGCGGTGACAGCCGAAGCCGGTGACGTAGGCACTGGAACACCCGGAGCGTGGTACTTGAATAGGCAGAACGGGCAAGGCAGGACTGACAGGGCAGGAGCAGAGACGTAGGATGCGGAACAGTCAGAGTAAACGCCAGCAAACGCAGACTAACGTTGCTAACGCAGGGACACCAACAATTGGGCGCCGACGGCAGGAAGGGGCATACCTATAAAGCCCAAGCTCAAAGGCCATAGGTGGAAAGGGAGCACCAATTAGGTGCTGTCCCTTTAAATCTAAGAAGCTGCTCGCGCGCGGCCACTAGTGGCCGGCCGGGATAGTGCAGGCAGAAGCATAGCCTGCATCATGGCGCTGAAGGAGGACGCTGGATGCAGCCCGGTAAGTAGTGGCGCAGCGCATGCTGGGGCTGGCTGCGCCTAGGGCCGGACACCCGGTCCGCGGCCCGGGAGGTGGCAGCAGCTGGGAGGCGCGAGTGACCGCGCGGCGTTACAGTACCCCCCCCCCTTAGGGCCCCTTCTTCTAGAACCCCGGAGTCTATGAAAACGTCGGATGAGAGTGGAAGCGTTGATGTTTTCTTGAGGCTCCCAGGACCTCACCTCGGGCCCGATAGCCCTTCCATACCACGAGGTTGAAAATCTTGCCTCTAGAACGCTTCATGTCCAGGATTTCTTTAACTTCGTAGATATTTTCTGGTTTAGAGGATGCGGCAACATGATCCAGTTGCGAGAATACCGATTGAGAATTACCGGTTTCAGGAGAGACACATGAAATGAATTGGGGATGCGGAGGAGGGAGGCAAGCGAGTTTGTAGGATACCGGGTTAATCTGTCGTAAGAACGCTGAAAAGGACCATGATAGCGTGGTGCAATCTTTAACCTAGGCACTCGGAGGCGGATGTGTTTGAGGAGAGCCAAACTTTTTTCCCCAGGTTGGTAAGTAGGAGGCGCTCTGCGCTTCTTGTCAGCTTACGCCTTAAACCGGTTGGCCGCATGACACAAATTTAGACGGGTGAGTCGCGAAATTTGAGAAAAGTCCTGTACTAGCTCGTTGGCAGCAGGAACTTCAGAAGAGGCGGACAGTGGCAGAGGAAGACGAGGATGTTGACCAAACACCACATAGAAGGGAGACTCCCCTGAGGACTCACTAGTATGGTTGTTGTAGGCGAACTCCGCCCAAGGGAGCAGAGAAACCCAATCGTCTTGCCGGGCAGAAATAAATTGGCGCAGGTAGTTCACCAGGACCTGGTTGATCCATTCCACTTGGCCATTAGACTGTGGGTGATATGCAGATGAGAAATCCAATTTAATTTCCAGCAGAGAGCACAGGGCACGCCAGAAGCGAGAGGTAAATTGTACTCCTCTATCAGAGACGATGTTAGAAGGCATACCATGCAAACGGAAGATGTGCTGTATGAACAATGAAGCCAGTTGTGGAGCCGAAGGAAGACCTTGCAGGGGTGTGAAATGCGCCATCTTGGAGAATCGGTCCACCACGACCCAGACAACCGAACACCCCTTGGAGGGTGGGAGATCAGTCACAAAGTCCATAGCGATGTGGCTCCATGGTGTTTCGGGCACTGGCAATGGCAACAGATAACCAGCAGGTCGAAGACGAGAGCTCTTACTCCGGGCACAATTAGGGCAAGCAGCCACGAAATCCTTGACATCCAGTGCAAGGGAGGGCCACCAGTAGTGACGTGCGATGAGGCGGAGAGACTTACGATAGCCAGCATGACCGGCCACTTTGGAGGCGTGACCCCAGGACAGAATGCGTTTCCTCAGGGTGGGACGCACAAAGGTCTTACCAGGTGGAATTTCCCGCAACCTTACGGGTGCGGCATGAACCAGGCGTTCAGGGGGGATCAGGTACTGTGGTTCAGATTCCAGAGTCGGAGGCATCAGTTGCCCGGGACAGAGCATCGGCCTTGAGATTTTTTTGCGGCTGGCCGGAAATGGAGGATGAAGTTGAAACGAGAGAAGAATAAGGACCACCGGGCCTGTCGAGGATTCAAACGTTGTGCTGTTTGTAGGTAAAGCAGGTTCTTATGATCCGTATAGATGGTCACAGGATGTAAAGCGCCCTCCAGAAGATGCCGCCATTCACCCAAGGCCAATTTGATCGCCAGAAGTTCTCTGTCCCCAATGGAGTAGTTTTTCTCCGCTGGCAAGAAGGTCTTTGAGAAGAAGCCACAGGTGACGAATTTGCCCTTGGCATTCTTTTGTAGAAGGACAGCTCCAGCTCCGACTGAGGACGCATCAACTTCCAGAAAGAAGGGGCTCTCAGGGTTCGGGCGGTGAAGCACAGAGGCGGAGGCAAAGGCTGCCTTTAACCGGGCAAAGGCGTCTTCAGCCTCCGAGGTCCATAGACGAGGGTTACTGCCTTTCTTGGTGAGAGCGACAATAGGAGCTATGAGCGTGGAAAAATGCGGAATAAATTGGCGGTAGTAGTTGGAGAAACCGATGAACCGCTGGATAGCTCGAAGACCGACAGGACGGGGCCAGTTCAATACTGCCGAAGATTTTTCAGGATCCATTAGAAGACCTTGCGCAGAGATTATAACCCCAGGAATGGTAAACTGGTTCGTTCAAATAGACACTTCTCCAACTTGGCGTAGAGATGGTTGCGTCTAAGGCGGGAGAGTACCAGACGAACATGAGCCCGATGGGATTTTACATCCGGGGAGTAGATCAAGATGTCATCCAAGTAGACAAGTACACAGTGGTAGAGAAGGTCTCGGAAGATGTCGTTTACGAATTCTTGAAATACAGCGGGGGCATTGCAAAGGCCAAAGGGCATGACAAGATATTCATAATGCCCATCGCGGGTGTTAAAGGCGGTCTTCCACTCGTCCCCCTCGCGTATACGGATAATGATTGTAAGCGCCCGGAGATCGAGCTTGGAGAATGACTGTGGCTCCTGGATCCTATCGAAGAGCATCCGAAATCAACGGCAATGGGTAGCGATTTTTGATAGTGATTTATTGATGCCTCGATAGTCTATACACGGTCGCAAGGACCCATCCTTCTTCTCGACAAAAAAGAAGCCAGGCCCCTGTGGGAGATGAAGACTTGCGGATTAAAGCCCTTTTCCAGTATTTTCCTTGATATACGCGACATGGCCTCAGTTTACCGGCCGGGACAAGGGGTACACTTACACGGGGAGGCGTAGTATTCCTGGCTGCAGCTCTATAGGACAATCGTGTGAAGGGTCGGTTGAGGAGGAAAGAAAATTCATGCTGTTCTTGCAGGAACACGTTCCGCAAACTCCCGGTAGTGAGCAGGAAGAACACTGATTTAGCAGGAACGGCTGAAGAAGGGTAGTAGGCACCACCAAACGTGAGACGTGAGGGTTGCCGAAATACAACTGAGTGGCACCGGGTGCCCAACGAAGTGACTTCGCCCGTTTCCAGTCAATATGGGGCTGTGGTCCCGCACCAAGGAAGCCCAAGATGGGAGAGTACTAGCGGAGCATGGCAAGACAAGGAAAGAGATCTTTTCTGAATGTAGTACTCACTATACGCAACTTAAGAGGCTGTGTGCGGTTGCCGGATGGTACAGGAGAGGACTTCTCCATTCACGGAAGAAACGGAAAGAGGCATGTCCAAGGGAATCACTGGCAGCCGGTACCTAATCCACAAGAGCAGTGATGGATGAAGTTGCCCCGCCGACCCAGAGTCCACAAAGGCTGGCAACTCGAAGGCAAGAACGGAGCGAAGTGTTAGACTGACCATCATGGTCAATGGCGGAGAGGAAAGTTCCGTGCCCAGGTTCGCCTTCTCCCACGAAGCCTAGGCTCTGTAGTTTCCGGACGCAGGGGGCACTCCCTATCGCAGATGATCTTGGCACGCAGTACAGGCAGAGTCCCTTGGTTGCGCCGGCGAGTCTTTTCCTCTCCGACAGGTGGGCACCTATCAACTTGCATGGGCTCATCCCGATTGGGATGCAGGGACCAGGCTCACAGGGGACGCTGGAAGACAGGTGCAAGGCGAGGACTTCTACGGGCGATAAATTCTCCCGTTGAAGCCGAACCTCCTGTTGACGTTCTGAGAAACGGATATCGTATGCGGGTGGCCAAGGTGATGAGGTCGTCCAGGCTGGTGGGCAGGTCATACGCCCCGCTAGTTCATCCTTAATAAACGACCGGCCAACCCCATCCCAGAAGGTTGCGACCAGGCCTCGTAGTGTCAGGACAACTCTGAGGATAGAGTCCGGAATTGTAACAGCATACTGTCCCACTGAGGCGTCACTTGTCGGAGACGAAGAAGGGAAGAGGCAGCAGAGGAGCTCGTCCGGTCTTCAAATACCTTGCGGAAGGGGACAGGAAATTCGCTAGATTGGCTGTCAGCGGATCCCACTTGTTCCCACAGAGGTGTCACCCAGGCAAGTGCTTCACCGGAGAGAAGAGAGAAATAATGAAAGCCACTTTAGCCCGATCAGTGGCGAATTGGTGTGCCAGGACCTCGAAGTGGATGTGCACTGGTTCAGGAATCCACGGCAGGCCTTGGGATCCCCGTAGTAGCGAGGTGGCAGAGCAGGAGGAACTGCTAGATGCTGCGGGTACCGAAGCGAGACCGGAATGGAGACAGGTGCCAGAGCCGGGGCCGCCGGTGGTTCTGGGAGTCGAGCCGCCAAGGTTCTGGAGCATGCGAAGAGTTGCTCTTGACGGACGCCCTGGCGCGTAATTTCAGCCACGAGGTCTCTGTGTCTGGTAGCGGTTGATCGGCGGGATCCATGGCCCAATTGTACTGTCAGGACCGCTCAGCGAGCGGGAGGTGGATCCACTGGTCACCACTAGGAGTTGGCGTAACCTACGCCGGGGAGCGGAGTCTAAGGGGCCCCTTGTCTTCACCGGAGCCCGCCGCAAGGCAGGACGGGCTTTGCTGCAGGGAATCCCCCAGGTCGCTACCCCCGACGCAGGACCCAGCGGTGACAGCCGAAGCCGGTGACGTAGGCACTGGAACACCCGGAGCGTGGTACTTGAATAGGCAGAACGGGCAAGGCAGGACTGACAGGGCAGGAGCAGAGACGTAGGATGCGGAACAGTCAGAGTAAACGCCAGCAAACGCAGACTAACGTTTGCAACGCAGGGACACCAACAAATTGGGCGCCGACGGCAGGAAGGGGCATACCTATAAAGCCCAAGCTCAAAGGCCATAGGTGGAAAGGGAGCACCAATTAGGTGCTGTCCCTTTAAATCTAAGAAGCTGCTCGCGCGCGGCCACTAGTGGCCGGCCGGGATAGTGCAGGCAGAAGCATAGCCTGCATCATGGCGCTGAAGGAGGAAGCTGGATGCAGCCAGGTAAGTAGTGGCGCAGCGCATGCTGGGGCTGGCTGCGCCTAGGGCCGGACACCTGGTCCGCGGCACGGGAGGTGGCAGCAGCTGGGAGGCACGAGTGACCGCGCGGCGTTACAGATGGCCTTAATGCGAGGATCATGTTGGAGGAAATGAAGCATCCAAGCACGCATGTGAGAGATGAAGTCTTGATTTCCCAAGCCTCTCGGTCGAGGGGCACTAGCAAACTGATCTTCCTCATCTTCCTCCTCCGCCTCAAATCCGTGCCAACCTCTTTCCAAGGCAGGGACATCGGTAACGTCGGTGTCCAGGAATACCTCATCCTCCTCCTCTGCTTCCTCCGCCTCAGCTTCAACACAGCCCTGACTTGCCACAGATGATGCACCCTGAGAGCTGAGACGCCGCCTTGCATCAGCCCTGCACCCCGAACAACTGCCTAATGAAGACCGATAAAGTTGCGAAACTGTCGGGCCTTCTGGATTCGACGGAGAGAAAGGCTCTGTGTCCGCATCTGTGTCCGTTTCCTCCTCTGTCGCTGGTGGGACCTGCTGTTTCAGAGTGTCCAACACTTGTTCCAGAACTAAGATCACCACAATGCTCATGCTGACGAGCATTGTCCGCACTGACCATTTTGGTGGCTTCTTCAAAACCCGCAAGGATGGTGCAGAGATCTTTCACCAGCCTTCACTATCGGTGGCTCAACACCCCTAGGTCCGTACCGCTGCTTGTCAGGCCATGTGTCACTTCGTACTGCGTAATGGCATTGCGCTGCTGCCACAATCACTGGAGCATGTGGATGGTGGAATTCCAGCGTCTTGCCACGTCAACAATGAGATGGTTGACGGGGAGGCCGAGCTGAAGCTGTAACGCAGCTAGCCGGGATGAAGCAGGGTGCGAACAGCAAAGTTTAAACTCAGACCTCGAGCCTTCCTCAGCAGGCAGTCCAGACCCGGGAAGCGCTTTAGAAATTTCTGGACAACGAGGTTCATGACGTGTGTCAGGCAAGGGAGGTGCTCCATTCTACCGATCTTAAGGGTGGCCAGGAGATTGCAACTGTTATCGCACACCACCTTGCCTGGCACAAGGTTCTTGCCACCCAGCCATCGCTCGGTCTCATTGCGCAGAGCCGTCCACAGCTCTTGACCGGTGTGTTGACGGTCTCCAAGACATATCAATTTCAACACGGCCTGGTTTCTCTGGGCCCGTGATGGTACCCATGGACCTTAGTGGAAAGAACCCTGCACCATGTTGGCAGTTTTGAAGAGTGTGCGCCGAGCCTGAGAGCCACCGTCACCACCAGAGATATCCACCCAGCTCACCCAGTGAGCTGTCACAGAGATATAACGGCCTTGGCCGTGCTTACTAGTCCATGTATCGGTGGTCAGATGGACTTTGCCGGACACAGATGCAGACAACGCGCTTCAGATTTTAGATGACACATGGCTGGCCAGGGCAGAGACGGCTTTTCTGGAAAAGAAATGCCTGCTCGGCATCTGGTATTGGGGCAGGCAAGGGCCATGACGTGGCGGAACCCATCTGTGTCCACCAGACGGAAAGGCAACATTTCCATGCCAAAAGCCTGGCAATGCCGACATCCAGGCTTTTGGCTTTGGGATGGTTTGGGTTAACGTGTTTCTTCTGCTCCCAAACCTGGTAAACAGAAGGCTGGCTGCTAGAATGGCCGCTGTTCGGCGTGCAGGTGAAACTGGTGGAAGGAGAAGGGGAGGCTCATCCTTGCTCATGACGCTGAGAGTCATGGGCAGCTGAGGAATGCTTGGTCTTGGAAGTGGCAGAGGAGGAGGAGGAGGCGGAGACAGAGGGTGTGCCAGTGGATAGAGGCCCGGGACCGGTGTGGTCTTTTGTCGCCAAGAGTTCCCTCCATTTCAACTCATGCATTCATTGCATGTGACTAGACATGTTGTTGGTGGTTAAAATCCTAAGTTTCTTCCCTCTTCTTATGCGTTTCTGGCAAACGCGGGATTTGATTTTGCTGGGTAAATCAGAGGCTTGATCGAAAAAGGCCCAAGCTTGAGAGGTCCTGGACCTTTTCGACGGCGATAAACGAGGAGCGGTGTTTTCTCTGATCATGGCTGGCTGAAAAATCTCAGCAGACTTGTGCGACCGCCCTCTCCCTTTTTGAGGCCGAACCCGTACTGACACTACCCCATCCTCTTCCTCCTCGTGATGAAGCGCTCGCTAGCAAATTCTGCTGAAAAGACCACATTGGATCTGCAATGTCGTCATCATCATCATCATCAACACAGGTGACTTCCTCGTCCTGACATTCTACATCATGGAGCTGCAGGCTACAAGCAACAGGCACTGCAAGGCATTGCCGACCGCCCCGGGATTTTTGCCGATTGACCAGCTTCCTTCTCCTCCTCTGATGGCATAAGCGATTGGGTGTCAGAGCAGATAAAATCATCCTCTTTGGCCTCTTGATCTTTTGCAATGCCTTCTGACCCTAACCGCATTTTGTTATCAAAGAGGTCTTCAGAAAATGGAATCTCCACAGTGGTGTGTACATGAGTTGACATTTGGGCTGCCTTCGCTTCATGTTGGAGGGTGCTGACGATGATGATGACGACATTTGTGGCCGTGACTGGGAGGACGAGGAGGTAAGACTGCTGGATGCAGGTTGCATTAACCACTGAAGATCAGATTGGTGACGCTGTTTGTCACAGGGCACCGACCCATGAATGACAGGCCTGATGGTCCTGCAACTGACGATCTGCTGGCTTGCGTGTTGTTGCCAGCACTGGAAGGAGCACCTTCTCTCGTACCTCTACCTCCATGTCCTATACCCCTCTTTACTCGCTTACCACCTGCAGTTCGCTCCATGTTCAGAAAGATAAAAATGTAAAAGGTATGGAAGAGTTTTTGACAGTCTCTTATTGAAAGATGGCAAATCACAGATACTCTAAAATCCCTCTAATTTCCAACAGACAACTAGGATTAGAAACAGAATTTCAAATATCTGTGAAATGCGGTCTGGTGGAAGAACTATAACACAAAATCAACAGTGTTCTTCCTTCAGTCCCTGAGATTTACAACTACCCAGTAGAACTAGCAAACTATCATACAAAAGTACGATTAACGCCAAATTGAGACGCACTGAGTGAAATAGAAGTATTAAAATGTTATATGGAATAATATGGCAGCCTTCGCACCACTGACTACAGGCGCAATTTACTAGGAAATATGTATAACACAATTTGCATACAACTGAGCTCTATGTGCCAAACAGAAGCACTGATTGCAATAAGAGTATTTAAATGTTATATGATTTGATATGGAAGCCTTTGCACCACTGACACCAAGCGTAATTTACTATCAAATATGAATAAAACAATGTGTGTACAACTGAGCTCTATGCGGCAAACAGACGCATGGATTGCAATAAGAGTACTTAAATGTTATATGTATTAATATGGCAGCCTTCGCACCACTGACTACAAACGTAATTTACTATGAAATATGTATAACACGATTTGCGTACAACTGAGCTCTTTGCGGCAAACAGACGCACGGATTGCAAGAAGAGTATTTAAATGTTATATGGATTAATATGGTGGCCTTCGCACCACTGACAACAAGCATAATTTACTATAAAACATCTATAAAACAATAGGCGACATGTATGAATCTCGCAGGGGCGGGGTGCACCTTTCCACCAGTTTCCCGGGGAATTGGCATGTTTTATGCGGGGCGGGGGCTAATCATCCTATGTAAAGTCCGCCGTGCTCGCCTTGTGTTAGGCGCGGCGGGTCCGGGCGCAGTGCGGGGCTGGTCTATGTTGGGGCGCTGGAGGTAGTGCGGTTTTTCATGGGGGGGAAAAGTCCCCCGCGCCTGGCCAGTGTGTGGGGCGCGTGCGGGGCCCGGGCCAGGCGGCGCGGCGCCTAAGTTTCCCGTCGGGGCGGTCCCTCGTACATGCGGGCAAAAGATCTGCGCCTGCCAGGTGTGGGGGCACAGTGCTGGGGATGGGGGCACTGCCGGGACTTGGCGCGGCGGGACTGCCCGAAAAAACATTTCCCGATGCGGGGACAGGCGGGAAACCAGCGAGAAATCTTCCAGATGTGGTCGGGTATAAATTTTCAAAATTCGCCTTTTAAGGGTTAAAACTTCTCAGGAAAAGAGTAAAAACCAAAAAAATAAAAATACATAAAAAAAAAATCTTTTTCCCAAATATCCTAATTCAGAATTATGATATTGTAAATTGCCGGGAAAATTTCAGTAATTCAAATTCAGAAAGCTTATTCTGTTGGTCGGCATAACCGGAAAAACAGAATAGGAGCGACGTAAAAACCCTTTTAAAACCTAGGGGGAATTTTAGCCAATGAATAGGAGCGAAAAAGACCCATTCTATTTTTTTTTTATGGAGAAGTTTTTAGACCAATAGATCCACGGGGGGATAATTAAAAATACAAAAAAAGACAGAAAAGAGCTGTTGGGTGAGCTGCGGGGGCGGGCCCATCCCAGCCAATAAGGCGAGCTCTCTCCCTTATAGTTAGGGAGATGGGCGCTTGAAATCTCGGGCTCAGCCCCGTGGGGTTGGAGTTTAATTGAAAATTTTTTTTTAAAGTAAAACATTATCAGAAAAAGAGCCGAACCCTTCTTTACAATAAAGCGTTAAAAACCCCAAAAACAACTCGTTTGTCGCGGGACGGCGCACTTGGAACTCAATAGAGAGAATCCCCGGGAAATACGTAATTCAAATTTTTTAAAGTATTTCATTGGTTTGGCAAAAAACCAGACAATCAGAATAGGAGCGCAATTACCCATTATAACCTATGGAGGGGAAATTGAAAAAGAATAAAAGCGACAATCCCATTTACCCTATGGAGAAAAATTGCCCAAAACATATTAAAAGGGGGGACAGTTAAAAATCAGTAAAAATGCAGAAATGAGTGATTGGTTGAAGGGCGGGGGTGTCGCTTAGCCTCGAGGCGAGCTACTTTTTATGGTTTTTGGGGAAAAAAATTTGAGGCGCTCTGGATTGGCTAAGTTAAAAGAGGCGCCGTAATTTGGCCCAATGGGAAACGAGCGGCCCCTATGGGTTTTCTAATGAAATCAAAAATAAAAATGTACAGGGCCCAAAATCAAATTAAAACCTACAGAAGGGTCCTGATGTGTATATAAAACGTTTTTTTAATATGGGGGGTAACAAAAAAAAAAATATTAATTCAATAAAATCTGTTTTTTTCTTTATTTTCGTTAGCCAAGGATAATTTTTGGGGGTGCAAGAAAAAAAAAGAAATAAACATGTTTTTATTGATTTAATATTTTTTTTCGTTACCCCTTTTCATTCGTTTTATATAACTGGGAAACTTCTGTAGTGTTTTAATTTTTTTGGCCATGTACGTTTTATTTAGTTGCATTAAAAAAACCCCATGGAGCGTCGCTCACTTCCATTGGTCCAAAATAATGGCGCCTTTTTAACTTAGCCAAAATCACAGACGCGCCAAAATTTATTTTCCCCATAAACTTATGGAAAGTGGGCCGTGCTCTGTTTGGCTAAGTGGCGAGCCCCCGCCGCTTCAACCAATCAGCTCGTTTCTGCATTTTTACTGTTTTTTTGAACTGTCCCGCCTTTAAATATGATTGGTAAATTTTTCTCTAGGATTAATTGGACATTGTCGCTCCTTTTGTTTTGGCAATTCTCCTATGGTTAAAAGGGGACATTGTCGCTCCTTTCTGTTTGGTGGTTTAGCCGACAATGGAATGCTTAAACAATTTAAATTACGTATTTCCGGGGCAATTCTTTATTGCAATTCCCTATGTAGGCCGGTCTCGGCGACAAACGCGTTGTTCGGGTTTTTAACTGCTTTATTTGTAAAGAAGGTTGGTCTTTATTGATTTAAAGTTCTCATTTTAAAAAAAAAAATTTTTATTAATACTAATGCCGACGGCGTGAGCGCCGAGATTTAGAGCGCCCACTCTCCCTATTCTATAATGGGAGAAGTAGCTCGTGCTCTGATTGGCTGGGATAGCCAAGCCCCCCCTGCTCGCCCCAATCAGCTCTTTTCTGTCTTTTACTGTTTTTGAACTGTCCGCTTTATTGATTGGTCCAAAACTTCTCCATAGGTTTTAAAGGGTCTTTTTCCTCCTATTCGATTGGTGGTTTCGCCGACCAAAGAGAAAAGCTTACACAATTGAATTACTGTTTTCCCGGCTTTCTCTTTTTTGCAAATTTCCCTTTTGTTGCGTGGTCTTGCGACAAAGCGTTGTTCGGGATTTAATTGATTTAGGTTTATAGAAGGTTTCAGTCTTTATTGTAATGTTTTACTTTTAATAAAAAAAAATTTTTTTTTCATACTCCTGCCGACGGCGCTGAGCGCCCGGGTTGCATTGCCCCATCTCTCCATAGATGTAATGGGGAAGTTGCTCCGTTTAATTGGCTGGGATAGAAGCCCCGCTAGCCAGCCCAAACAGCTCTTTTCTGTCTTTTTCTGTATTTTGAAATGTCCGCCTTTGATTTTGTTTGGTTCCAAACTCCTCCATAGGATAAATGGGACTTTGTCGCTCCTATTCTGTTGGTAATAGTTTCCATAGGTTTTTTAAAGGGTCTCTGTCGTCCTATTCTGATTGGTGAGTGCCAAGTCCCCGGTAGCTTAACCATCAGTCTTTTAGCATTTTTACTGTATTTTTTAACGTCCCCCCTTTGATTTTGATTGGTCAACCCTTCCCCCTAGGTTTTAATGGTTCACTGTCGTCCTTTCTGATTTGGCCGGTTTTGCCGACCAAAGAGAAAAAGTTTTAGAATTTTTAATACTGTATTTCCGGCAATTTACAAAATCATAATTCTTTTATTGCGCCGTTCTAGGTTTTGGAAAAGGGTTTTTTTTTAATTATGTTTATTTTTTGTTCGCTCTTTTCTGACACTGTTTTCCGCCTTTATAAAGGCGTATTTTTGGAATCTACTCCCGTGATTTGTGTTGCGATTTTATTTTCCTCGCATGTTCCGATCCTGCTTCACTTCGCCCCGGCGGAGGATTTAGACCCAAAAAAAAGGGTTTCTTGTGGAGCTGCCGAGGCTGCCTGCGCCTGCTTTTCCTACTCGAAACGTACATGCTTGGGTTTTTTGAGCGGCCAAGTCCCCCCCCCGGAAGCCCCGGAACGCCTACACCCCGCCCCTACCCCGCCCCAATGCCGCCCCCCCATGGGGGCACAGCTGAAGTGGCAACGTGCGTAACACCCCTCTGCGTTTTGACAGCGGGATTCGGGCGGGAGGGGGCAGTATAGCCAAAAAAAGGCGTTTAAAACCCGTCATACTGTCGCCCAATATGCGTACAACTGAGCTCTTTGGGCAAAAGCGCCCGGGCTGCAATAAGAGTATTTAAATGTTATATGGATTAATATGGCGGCCTTCGCATCACTGACAATAGGCACAATTTACTGTCAAATATGTGTTAGACAATTTGCGTACAACTAAGCTTTTTGCGGCAAACAGACGGACGGACTTCAAAACAACTATTTAATAGTTATAGGGATAAGTTATGCCAGTTTTTGGGAACACTGACATGCAGTGATTGCAATAGAACTGAAAAAACAGGGACAATTTCACCTCCTATCAGAGGTCTGCTGGCCAAAAAAGTGGTAAAAAACAATGCTTTTTCAATTCAAGGTCACAGAACACACTGAGCTGCAAAATATCTCCCTTCCCTTCAATAGCCTCTCCTGCTGCCCCCCCGTCCCCACCCGCAGCCCTGTAGCTACACACACCAGTAGATAAACTTAAAACTTTTTCTAACTAAATAAGAAGTGAAATTCTCTAATCTAACTCTATTCTAAGCTTTAGGTGGATGGATTCTTGTATTAGAAGAGACTATCTCTCAGAGATGTTAGAACAGCTACTGGTTTAAACGCAGACACGTCCTGCTGTGAAGTGGCATAGACAGAGAATGAGCTGAACAGGAAATGCAGTTGCATAGATAAAACGAGGTCACGTGATTTTTGCAGCCAATGAGATCCATACACCGCAAAGTGGTGACGTTGTACATCCTCCTCACCCCCCTCTATCCTCAGAGCTGATTGGCTGGCCACCAAAATGACAGGAAACACTGAAAAGGGTGCAATAGTAATAGGTTATCTGTAAGATTGTCACCTAAACTATCGCATGATCGGAAATTGCCGATAAGACTAAAAACCATTCATATTTCAACTTTTGACGAAAATATCGCTCATCCACAGTGTTGGTCCATCCTGCCAAAGCCACAATAGTAGCACCCATTTCAGCCAGTCAAGGCTCCAACACTTCTGAAGAAGGGAGCTGTCTGTCTTTCCCATTATCTACTGGTCCAAACGCTCCTGCTCCTTTCCACTCATGGCGCCAGCAGTCATTCATAGGGGCAATTGCCAATAGACAGCAGTATGCATCCAACCATCCTAAGTTGCAGAAGCTGACCGTGCTTCTGTACAAGTTGGAGGTACTGCAGTCCCTCCCCATCCAAGTGGTGGACTCTGCACCGTCCAGAGAACTGATGGCTTGTACTGAGCCAAGGTGGAGAGTCCCAAGCCATTATTTTTTTTGTGACAAAGGCAATACCAGCCCTGCCCAAAAATGTCGAACCGAAGGTGTGCCAGTCCTGGAGCCTAGTGGGGTCTCCCAACTTGCAGGGCAGCGCTGACGTGTGAAGTTGTAACTACGGTCAGGGACAGTACATGTCCTTTACGGCCCACTGGCTGAATGTGCTTCCTGCCCAGCCACACCAGCAACTTGGGATGAATAACGTCAATCCACTCCTTCATGTCCTGGAACAGATTCAGCAAAATCTGTCTGGTCAAGGGACTGGAGACGTGGCGACTACATCTTATGCCCACATGAGTCCGGTGGGGGCTGAACTGGAGGAGGACATTTGAGCACAAGCAGTGTCTAGCGAAATCAGTGGTTTTTCTACTCAGGTGTTAGGAGAGGAGGAGCAGGAGCAGCCGGAGGAGGTAGAGGGAGATAAGGAAGATGAGACAGATGACCCAGACACACAGTGGCAGTATAGAGTGGAGATGGAGGCAAGAAGTCCCTCAGAGTCACTTGCGCAGATGGCCAGTTGCATGCTGATTTGCCTGGCTAGTGACAGCCGAATGGTCACCATTGGGCAGAGGGATAACTTTTGGCTCTCCACCCTCTTGGACCGTCGCTACCGGTCCAAAATAGGGGCCTTTTTTCACCTGCCAAGAGAGAGGACAAACTCAAGTACTATAGAGTAATCCTATTTAGTCAGTTGGCTGCTGCCTATCTGCACCATTGTCCATCCTCTGACAGGTCTGACTGGGGGGGGTGGAGGGTTCCTAAACGCTCACGACACACAGACACAGATTCAGTGGGGGGTGGGGAGGTAGGAGCAGTACCAGCTCCATTAGCAGCAGCCTATGTCTGAAGTCATTGATGAGCAGCTTCCTTCACCTGCCTAGTGAGGAGGGTACTCACCAGCAGCAGTACCTGGAGCAGACCCTGAACCAGCAGGTGGTGGCCTACTTGGACAGCACTCTGCCACCCAACACAACTGGCCGCAACTTGCCAAGTTTGCACTGGAGAAGCTGTCCTACCCGGCCAGTAGTGTGACATCAGAGCGGGTGTTCAGTGCAGCGGGGGCCATAGTTACCCCAAAGAGAACTCGCTTGTCCACCCAAAATTTGTCAAGATGAATCAGGCGTGGATCGGCCAGGATTTCCACACACCAATGCCTTATGCATCAGATTAGATCAGCCATGACTAGTGTTGAGCGATTATTATCGACAAAGTTGAAATCGGCACGGTTTTTATGTTGATCGATTTTTTCGATCACGCGATAATTTAGGTGAAAATCTGCGCATAATCTATTAATATGCAATGAAAGAGAAGGGAAGGCACTCTCAGTTCTCTTATTTATATTTGTATGGTGCTGGTCTGTGGGTGGAGTTTCACCACATATGTAACCAAAAATCAAAATAGACCGCACTCAAATAAATGCAAAAAAGGATATTTTATTTTTATCCACAGGCTCCGCACATATGAAAGGTATAGGTGACTTTACATATATGACGTTTCGGTCAAAAGACCTTTTTCAAAATAGGCACTCCTCCTGCTGGAAAGAAGCCGTGTGCTAATCTATTAATATCGCGCCATTTTCGGCGGTTTCTATCATTTTGGTGGCCAGCAAATCAGCTTAGAGAATAGAGCAGGGTGAGCTGTGAGTGCGACGTCATGACTGGGATGTGTATGGCTGCGATTGGCTGGAAAAATCACATGACCTCGTTTTACATAGAACAGCCCTTCCTGTTCAGCCTCAGTGTGTGTCAGCATCTCATAGTAGTAGGACGTGCGCCCAGTCTCTGTGCAAACAGCTCAGCGAAATTATTCTATTTGTTCACAGAGAAAGCTGTGAACCTTAGAACTTAGTTAGATTAGTGATTTGCAGATTTTAGGTAGTTAGGCTGAGAATTTTAAATGAGCAACTAGCCATGTAAAGTCACGGGGGAAGTGGGGGGGGGATGGGGGCCGCGGGCGAACACAGACAGACAGACAGACGGGCTCTTTAAAGGATACTGGATATTGTGCACCCAGACTTAGTGTAGACATTGCATTGCAATAGCTTTTTATTAACAGTTTTCTGTTGAGATATTACTTGGATGTTGGGCAGCCTGAACTTATATTAGGATATAGATCTTTTCTAGTAACTGCAGGTCTATTTGTTAGGTGCAAAACTCCACTTTTATTATCAGTATACATTCCAGATAGCTGTTTTTTTCACTTTTGGTCAGTCAAGCTTTGTTGATAGAGGTACCTTGCACTTAAATTTGAATCCAGCAATTTTGTCGTCACCGCAGGTGTATTTTTAGGTGCAAAAAATACCGTTTATTATCCGTATACATTTCAGATAGTTTTTTTTTTCAATTTGGCGCAGTCCAGCTTTGTTGATAGAGCCACCTTGCAATTAAATTTGAATCCAGCAATTTTGTCGTCACCGCAGGTGTATTTTTAGGTGCAAAAAATACCGTTTATTATCCGTATACATTTCAGATAGGTGTTTTTTTCACTTTTGGTCAGTCAAGCTTTGTTGATAGAGGTACCTTGCACTTAAATTTCAATCCAGCAATTTTGTCGTCACCGCAGGTGTATTTTTAGGTGCAAAAAATACCGTTTATTATCCGTATACATTTCAGATAGGTGTTTTTTTCAATTTGGCGCAGTCCAGCTTTATTCATAGAGGCACCTTGCAATTAAATTTGAATCCAGCAATTTTGTAGTCACCGCATGTGTATTTTTAGGTGCAAAAAATACCGTTTATTATCCGTATACATTTCAGATAGGTGTTTTTTTTCACTTTTAGTCAGTCAAGCTTTGTTGATAGAGGTACGTTGCACTTAAATTTGAATCCAGCAATTTTGTTTTGATTTGAGGGATTTGAGAATAGCTGTGATTTGCCGTCTTTTAATAAGAGACTTTCCAAAACTCTTCCATACCTTCTCAAATTTTTATCTTTCTGAACATGGAGCGAAATTCAGGTGGTAAGCGAGCAAAGAGGGGGGTAGGACATGGAGGTAGAGGTACGAGAGAAGGTGCTCCTTCCAGTGCTGGCGACAACACGCATGCCAGTGGATCGTCGGTTGCAAGACCGTCAGGCCTGTCATTGCTGGGTCAAGGCCCTGTGAATCTCAGTAACGAACAGCATCGCCAATCTGTTCTTCAGTGGTTAATGCAACCTGCATCCAGCAGTCTTACCTCCTCGTCCTCCCAGTCACGGCCACAAATGTCGTCATTAGCATCATCAACATCCGTCCAACATGAAGCGAAGGCAGCCCAAATGTCAACTCGTGTACCCACCACTGTGGATAATCCATTTTCTGAAGACCTCTTTGATGACAAAATGCGGTTGGGGTAAGAAGGCATGTTAAAAGATCAAGAGGGCAAAGAGGATGATTTTGTCTGCTCTGACGCCCAGTTGCTGATGCCATCAGAGGAGGATAAGGAAGCCGGTCAATCGTCAAAAATCCTGGGCGGTCGGCAATGCCTTGCAGTGCCCCTTGCTTGTAGACCACAGCTTCTTTATGCAGAAAGTCAGGACGACCAAGTCACCTGTGTTGATGATGATGATGATGATGATGACGACATTGCGGATCCATCGTGGTCTTTTCCGCAGAATTTGCTTGCGAGCGCTTCATCACTGGACGAGGAGGAAGACGATGGGGTAGTGTCAATACGGGTCCCGCCACAAAAAGGGAGAGGGCAGTCGCAGAAGTCTGCTCATCTGATTCCGCCAACCACGGTCAGCGGAAGCCCCGCTCCTCACTTATCGCCGTCAAAAAGGTCCAGGACCTCTCAAGCCTGGGCCTTCTTTGAGCAAGCCTCTGATTCACCCAGCGATTTTCATATGCCGCTTTTGCCATAAACGCATAAGTAGAGGCAAGAATCTTAGGTGTTTAACCACCACCAACATGTCTAGTCACATGCAGCGAATGCATGAGTTGAAATGGCGAAAAAAAGGCCAGACCGACGCCGGGCTTCCAACCACTGTCACACCCTCTGTCTCCGCCTCCTCCACCACCAAAAAGCGTTCCTCAGCTGACCATGTCTCTCAGAGTCATGATCAGGGATCAGCCTCCGCTTCAGCCTCCACCGTCGCCCGAGAACCACAAGCCCCACCAGAGACCCATCCTACCTCTTCTCCTCCTGCCAGTTTGACAACCTGCACACCGTACAGCGGCCAGTCTAGCAGCCAGCCTTCTGTCTTCCTAGGTTTGGGAGCAGAAGAAACACTTTAACCCAAACCATCCCAAAGCCAAAAGCCTGAATTCGGGATTGCCAGGCTTTTGGCCTTGGAAATGTTGCCTTTCTGTCTGGTGGACACAGATGGGTTCCCCACGTTATGGCCCCTTTCCTGCCCCCAATACCAGATGCCGAGCAGGCCCTTTCTTTGCCAAAAAGCCATCCCTGCCCTGGCCAGCCAGGCGTCATCTAAAATTTCAAGCGCGTTGTCTGCATCTGTGTTCCGGAAAAGTCCATCTCACCACCGACACATGGACTAGTAAGCATGGCCAAGGCCGCTATATCTCTGTGACAGCTCACTGGGTGAGCTGGGTGGATGTCTCTGGGTTTGACGGTGGCTCTCAGGGTCGGCGCACGCTCCTTCAAACCGCAGGGAGGTGCAGGGCCTCTTCCCCAAGGTTTCCCCTGGTGGCATCACGGGCCCAGAGAAACCAGGCCGTGTTGAAATTAAACTGCCTTGGAGACCATCCACACACAGTCAGGAGCTGTGGACAACTCTCCGCAACGAGGGCCGAGCGCTGGCTGGGTTTACAAGAACCTTGTGCCAGGCAAGGTGGGGTGCGATAATGGGCGAAATCTGCTGGCCGCCCTTAAGATCGGTAGGGTTTGGGGCACATCCCTTGCCTGGCACATGTCATGAACCTCGTCGTCTCAGAAATTTCTAAAGCGCTACCCGGGTCTGGACTGCCTGCTGAAGAAGGCTCGAGGTCTGAGTTCGCACTTCTGTCGTTCGCACCCTGCTTCGTCCCGCCTGGCTGCATTGCAGCGTCAGCTCGGCCTCCCCGCCAACTGTCTCATTGTTGACATGGCAAAAACGCTGGAATTCCACCCTCCACATGCTCCAGCGATTGTGGGAGCAGCGCAATGCCATTACACAGTACGAAGTACACAAAAGGCCTGGGCAAGCAGCGGTTTCGGACCTCGGGGTGGTTTAGCCCCCGGAGTGGAGGGAGGTGAAAGGCATTGTGGTTTATTTTTGTTCTGGAACAACCTTGGGCAAATCGAAACAACCCTTTTTGCCCCCCCCCCAAAGGAGGGGGAGACGGACCCAGACGGACACGGAAAAATTTTCTCTCCCCTCGAATCCACAAAACCCCCACATTTTTTTCCAAATTTTTTCGGTCTTCATTAGGGAGTGGTTCGGGGGGCCAGGGGTAGTGCAAGGCGGCGCCCCGCTCCCCAGGGTGCATCATCCCGAGGCAAGTCAGGGGGTGTTGAACTGTGCCGGAGGAAGCGGGGGGGAGGAGGAGGAGGGTATTTCCCAGACAAAACCCACTTACCGACGTTTTCCCCCCTTGGAAAGAGGTTTGGGGCGAATTTGAGGGGGAGGAGGGAAAGAGGAAATTTTATTTGCTAGTGCCCCCAAACCCCGGGGGCTTGGGAAAAACCCAAAGGCTCCATCTCTCACATGAGGCTTTGGTTTCCCCATTTCCTCCAACATGAACTTTTTCATTAAGGGCATCAAAAAAGAACAACTTTTCGGGGGGGCCACCATCCGGTCCCCCGGGAAAAAAACAAAAAACCCGCAAAATTTCCTTCCATCCACCCAAATAAAGTAAAAGCAGGGAAAAGGAGACCCCCTTTTTTTATTGGGTCAACTGGAACACCCGTTTGTGCTGCTTTCCCCGTTCTTCAAAAAGTTTACGGGAACAACGTCAGCCCACGTGACAGTATAGAGTGCCAAGTAGCCTTTCGGGACAACACAGCAGGAAGGGGGCAGAAACCTAATGGGTGACCTCCCGGGAATCTTTTTTTAAACCCCCTCACCAATGCAAAGCAATGCCCAAAGGGACACATCCCCAAAACACAAGACCAGCCTTTAAAATCTTGGGGCACGACTAACTGCGGCTTAAAAAACCCCATGTTTTTTGGATTTTTTCCGGGCCCAATAGAAATTCTGGGGATCCAAAAAGGACAAAAAGTCCCGAGCTCGGGTCGCCACAAACCAAGAGTGTTGGGCCTGCCCCCACCACTCAAAATCTTTAGCGGGCCTTCAGGGACAGCTGGGGGATCATTACAACAACGCATCCGGGTTTTTTCCCCAGATAATGGGGGGATCCTTTGACTTTTTCATCAAGATGAATAAGGGATGGATCTCTGATGAAAGTTTTTTGGCCCCCCAAATTTCCGAGGTCAACCCAAATTTGTGCCCGTCTACTTCCACATTCCTCTTCCAAAAAAAAAATGGTCCTCAGAAAAAAAGTTTTCTAAAATTTTCATTTCTTACTGCAAATTTTTTTCTCTTTTCCCAACAGTTCATTTTGCTGGTTTTACGGTGTGGAGTCTGTAAAAGACAGCAAGGTTTCATGACAACACCGTATTCCATGTACTCACTTTATCTTTAGAAGTTTGCGCATTGTCAATGGTTTTTTGAGGTCATGTTGCTGTAAGATACAGCTATAATTATGGTCCTTTGGAACAGAAATGTGGCTTCTAAGTGGCATTTCTCCATCACAATTTTTAATAGTGGCTGAGAAGTCATATTTATAATTTTTTGGGGTCATGTAGCTGTGAGATACAGCAATAATCATGGTCCTTTTGGGAAACCAGAAATGTGGGCTTTTTAGTGGCATTTTTCCCTCACAATTTTTAACAGTGGCTGAAAAGGGTCATATTTATAATTTTTTGGGGTCTTGTTGCTTTGAGATACAGCAATAATCAGGTCCTTTGGAACAGAAATGGGGGCTTTTAAGTGGCATTTCTCCCTCACAATTTTTAACAGTGGCTGAGAAGTCATTTTTATAATTTTTGGGGGTCATGTTGCTTTGAAATGCAGCAATACTACAGGTTCTATTATAAATAAAATGTTGTTTCTAACAGACATTTGTTCTTCACAATTGTCAAATGTGGCTCAAGGGTCATGTTTTGAATTTTTGGGGGCATTTTGCTGTGACATGCAGCTATACTACAGGTCCTATTGTAAAAAATGTGGTTTCTAACAGACATTTGTTCTTCACAATTGTCAAGAGTGGCTCAAGGGTGATGGTGCTGTGAAACAGGAATAGGTAGGACACTGTTAATGGACACATATTGCAAAATGACTTGTTTTTGTAAAATCTTTAACATAGCTACCAATCCCTGTATTGAGGCAACCCATTTAATACAATTAAAAAAAAAGAGAAACAAAGACATGATGTTATTCCATCCTATTTTAAAAATGTGTTTTCTAGAATTAAACTACTAAAAAACTTGCATGTACAAAATAGCTGGTAAAAAAATTCCTTTGAATTGTACAAGGGAGGCTACAGGAAAAAATTGACCAGATGTAGGTTATTCAGAGGACATGGAGTATGGAGCATGGACAGGGAACAAAGTACAGAGACAATTTTGTCCAGCACGTTGAGTAAAATGAGAAAAAGAATGCCAAGAAACAGGGCACCTGGGTGGAACAGGAGCGTTAACCACCAGTATTTCCAAGTGAAGCTCAATTGGTCCGCACTCATACGGAGGGAAAAGCGCTACCCAGGACATGACTGTGTACTGAGGAAGGCTGGAGGTCTTACCTCACACTTCCGCTTCCGCACTCTGCTTCAGCATGACTGTTTTCGTTGCTGCGTCATAAAGGCATTTTTACCGTGTTAATAGATGACGGACGCCAGCCTGGGCTCTCACCGCACCCACTGTAACTCCGGCCCTGGCTGCTGAACCTGTGTGTTAATAGATGACAGACGCTAGCCTGGGCTCTCACTGCACCCACCCACACGTCAGCACTGGCTCTCACCGTTAGGGGCAATCAGGAGAGCTTCAATTTTCTCTAAAAAATCAGATTTTGAAAAAGGTGATTTCTTTGAGGTTAAGTAGTGTCAAAAAAGGGCTCCAGGGCTGGACACAAATTGAAAATTTGGCATAAAATTTTCTGGGGGTGGAGTCACTATGGGTCGCATTTATTGATCTCCAGGGAGTGTCCCTAATCACTGAGAAGGATTTGAAGGAAAAATGAAACCATTGAATTGATTGGCTGATTCAGTCTCAGAAGCCGGGAGGGCAAATGCTTCTCAACAAAGGGTGTTTTTGGGATGATTAGGACTTTTGTATTACTTATGGGTTGTGGCGGATGAATTAACACATCTACACGTGTAAAAAATACCTTTAAAAACTGCAGGGAGGGGTGTATTTTGTATGTTTATCACACTTGAAAAAAAGAAAAAAAATGAAAAATAATGTAAAACAATAAAAAAAACTTCCCTAAATAAATTCTGTAATCACATGTCAGTTACAAAAAAATATTCTAAATGACAGTCACTGTACAAAATAGCATAGTGCCACTTTGTGATCTGTGGATCAAACAGGTTTAAGAGTCATGCTGTGGCCCAGGACAGGTATGGTCAATGTCCAGTGAAACTAAAATGGTGGTTGAAAGACTCCTTTTTCCAGCACTTTTTTAATCTGGGGGTCATGCAGGTTTGGGGCTCATGCTGTCTCCCAGGACAGGTATAGTCAATGTCCAGTTCAACTAAAATGGTGGTTCAAAGACTCCTTTTTGAAGCACTTTTTAATCTGTGGCTCAGACAGGTTTAATGGTCATTCTGCGGTACAGGACAGATAAAGTCAATGTCCAGTTCAATTACAATGGTGGTTGAAAGACTCCTTTTTCCGGCACTTTTTAAATCTTGGGTTCATGCAGGTTTGGGGCTCATGCTGCGTTCCAGGACAGGGTTTTTCAATGTCCAGTTCAAGTAAAATGATGGTTTAAATCATACTGCCTTCTGGCACTTTTTAATTGTGGGTGATGCCCGGTTTTAAGGGTCAGGCTGTGGTACAAGACAGGGATAGTGAATGGTCTGTGACTTTTTTTTCTGTGACTTTTATAACCTAAGTGTGTTGCCTAAGATGTAGCATGTATCCATTTGACTTTTGTGGATTTTAATTCCAGCTTCTCCATCCCTGTTTGGGTGTAATAATGAAGGTGTTGTTCCTCTCCCATAGACTTTAATGGTCATCGGTGCTAATCTATTATCGACTATCGGAAATCGTCTTGATCATTGCCAATATCGACCCGATGACGATAGTCAACGTAATCGCTCATCACTATTCATAACCCAAGGTTAATTAAAAGTTTTTTCTGTTGTTCTGTACCATAAAATAGACGCCATTTTAACACGCTACAAAGTTGGTAATTTTTGGTTGCTGATTTCTTTTGCGCAATTTAGATTCAGGGGTTAATTAAGTGTTGTTCTGCTGTTGTAGTCACTAAAAGAAATGTTCTCTTTCACCGCCAAAGAAGACATTTTGCCTGTAGCATAATTCATAACCGAAAGGTTAATTACAAGTTTTTCTGTTGTTCTGTACCGTAAAAAACACGCCATTTTAACACGCTACAAAGCTGGTAATTTTTGGTTTGCTCATTTCTTTTGCGCAATTTAGATCCAGGGGTTAATTAAGCGTTGTTCTGCTGTTGTGGTCACTAAAAGAAACGTTCTTTTTCACCGCCAAAGAAGACATTTTGCCTGTAGCATAATTCATATCCGAAGATTAATTAAGCCTATTTGTGCTTTTATATTCAGTAAAATACACAGTGTTTTTAAATGGCACATACAAGTCAATTTTTCCTGCCCATTTGTGGAGCGCAATTTATATCCAAGGGTTACCCAAGCTTGTTACTGGGTTCATTTGGAGTCAAAAACAGGGTGTGTATTTATCATATACAGATATCTTCATCAAACAGTGTCTGTACATTTTAGAACAAACAGTATGTCAGACAGAGAGGTGGCAGGCTCTTCACCTGTGAGTGGCAGTGGCAGAAACATTCCTGGAGCAGGCCCAGGTCGCAGCACAACAAGGGGACGTCGCAGCAGGGGTCACTCTGTGAGGCCACAACTGCCGCTGTCATCTAGGGGCCGTGTGTTGTTCAGCAACCCAATGGTTCTTGATTGGTTGACTAGGTCATCCACTTCCTCCCAGATGACATCTGACAACCCCAGCCAAGAGTCGGTGGGAACGTCAGACACAATCCTTAGTTGGCATGGCCCAGGAGCGGGTCAGCGGCCCTCACCTGTCCTCAGCCCGCCTCTGTCCCATCCAGTTCCCTCAACCAGAGATCGACAATGTGGTCTGGGCTCAGCGCCACTATGTAGCGAGGATGAACAATTTTAGGAGGGCAGTCAGCAGCTACTTGGCAGCGAAGAAATTGGGCCAATATCCTCTGCTTCTTGCCGTAGGTGGCAAAGTATAGATGTGGGGAGTGGCATGGGAGGTCATGTTGTGAGGGGTCAGCCTCTGCATACCACGACAGGTGATGAGGACAGCAGTGACGATGAAACACAAATATATGATGCACTTGGGAGCCGGGTGAAGCAAGGGCTTCATCATCATCAGGAGATGAGGGCGTCAGCTTGCGTGTCAGGCAGCGGCGCAGCCAGCAAGTGGATTGTGTGGCCGTGAGTTAGCAGGGTAGCAGCAGTGTGAGGTCGGGAGCCAAGCGGCCACGGGGTAAAAACCCCGCTTTGCAGGTCCAAGAAAGTAGTGGCACAGGGGCTCAGCGAGGCAGCGGCGGTAGTAGTCACTCAGTGTGGAACATTGGCGGTAAAATCAGATACTCAGCGGTGTGGCAGTTCTTTGCTAAGACAATGGTGGAGTCGAATATGGGTATATGTAGAATCTGTAGGCAGAAAGTGAAGCGTGGCCAGGGAGCTAACATTGGCACCAAGGCCCTGTGTCAACACATGCAGCGTCACCATCTGGAGGCCTGGGAGAAACGTGGCTCAGATGTGGTGGTCCATCCTGCCGCCGCAGCAACAGCAGCAGCGCCCAGTAGCACGCATGCGATTGCAGCCAGTCAAGGCTCCACCACCTCTGCAGAAGGGAGCTGTTTCTCTTTGCCATCATCTCCCGGTCCAGATGCTCCTGCTCCTCGCTACTCATGGCGCCAGCAGTCGTTCAACGAGGCAATTGCAAAGAGACAACAGTATGCGTCCAACCATCCTAAGGTGCAGAAGCTGACATTGCTCCTGTCCAAGTTGTTGGTACTGCAGTACCTCCCTTTCCAAATGGTGGATTCTGCACCGTTTAGAGAACTAATGGCTTGTGCCGAGCCGAGATGGAGAGTTCCAAGCCGTACTTTCTTTTCCAAAAAGGCAGTACCAGCACTTCATAAATATGTAGAACAGAAGGTGGACCAGTCCTTGAGCTTATCGGTTTGTTCCAAGGTGCACGGCAGCGGGGACGTGTGGAGCTGTAACTACGGTCAGGGCCAGTACATGTCCTTTACGGCCCACTGGGTGAATGTGCTTCCTGCCCAGGCACACCAACAACTTGGACAGGAGACGCCGCTTTCTCCTCCACGTTGTCAAACATGTGTAGGGCAAAGCGGTGTCACCCAGTTCTACACCTGGCTTGCCTCGGCGAACGAAGTCACACAGGGGAGGAACTGCTCCGCGTCATGCAGCAAGAAATCGATGTGTGGCTTTCTCTGCGCCAACTGCAAATGGAAAAAGGGTGATGGAAAAGGGGGAGGAACATGGTTCCATGCTTCATCGAGGGGGGTGGTCCATGTGCCCTGCTGGCGCCGTTTTCAATTTTTTGGGAAAAAGGGGTTCCGAAGTCTTCCCCCAATTTTCAAAAGATTTGAAAAGGGGCCAAAAGGGAAAAACTGTGCATCCATTACCCATTCCTAAAAAACCCAGGAACACCCTCCTCGAGTTGCAGGGCCCAGAACACCCTCCCCCAAAACTCCTGATATGTGATTTTAACCCGTTGGAACCCCAACCCACATTTTGGGACCGACTGTATAAACAGAGAAAGGCCAATAACTTTTTTGATGACCAGGCGGACAGGAGTCCCCTGTGGATTTTGGTGTCGCCAGGGGCACCATGCGTGAACCTGCCTTTTGTTGAGGCCATTCAGGGCCACTTTTTTGCGTGCCGGAAATAAGGATAATAACGTCATTCCATGTTTTATGTCCTGGAATGATGTTGAAAAATCTTTCGGGGCAGGGGGACTGGAGACTGCGACTACATTCGGGGCCACATGAGTCGGTGGGGACAAACGGGAGGGGGAGGAGGACATTGGAGAGAAGCTTGTCTGGGAAAGAGGGGATTTTCTACCCAGAGACAAAGAGGAGAGCGAGCGCTGGGGAGGTACTGGAGATGGGAAACAGGCAATGACCCGCAAGCACCGGGCAGTATACATGGAGATGGAGGAGGGAGCCCCCGGGGTCACTTGTGCAGAGACCCGAGCATGCTGATTTGCCTGGCAGTGACAGCCGAATAGTCCGATCCGGCAGAGGGGGTGAATCTGGCCTCCACCCTATTGGACCCTCGCACCGGGCCCAAAATGGGAGTCTTTTTCCCGCTGCTGGAAAGGGGGACAAACTCAAAAACCCTGGGAAATCCTCCGTATTCAGTTTGCCGCTGCCTATGTGCGGGATCGTCCCTCCTCTGACAGGTCTACCGGGTGGTTCTTCGCACTCACGTACTACTGCCGCGACGCTGGAGGAAGGTTGGGGGGGGGGGGGTAGGGGCAGTACCAAACCCATCCCACAACCTAAGTCTGGTACAGATGAGCAGCTTCCTTCACCCGCCTAATGAGGGGGGGCAGTCGCCCGCACAGAGGGCCTGGAGCGACCCAAACCCAAAAGGTGGTGGGTTTCTTGGACAGCACTCTGCCACCCCCGTTAGAAGATCTGCTGGACTACTGGGCAGCCAAACTGGATGGGGTGGCCGCAACTTGCCGAGTTTGCAGTGGAGAAGCTGTCTGCCCGGGCCAGTGTGTGGCATCAGAGCGGGTGTTCAGTGCGGCGGGGCCATCGTTACCCCAAGGAAACCCGCTTTTTTCCAAGGGAAATGTTGGAACGACTGACCTTTTTTCAAGAGAATCAGGCGTGGATTGGCCAGGATTTCCCACACACCAATGCCTTAGGCGTCAGATTCCCATCAGCCATGACCCCCTCCCCAAAACTTTGAGAAATGAGTCGGGGTTTCAAACTACCTGCCTCAGCCACAATTCTGATGCCGCCACCCGCCTGATGCCACACATCTGCTGACAGTTTCTCCATGTGCCTACAACCATCTTTACCAGGGACTGGTATTGCCATCTACCACCACACTGAGTCCGTGTGCCACTCTGTCGCCTACTCCTGTGGTGGCCCCCTCCAGAATTTCATTTTTGCACTCTCTGACCTCATGCTGCTGCTTCCGTGACCTCCACTCTCTGCAATTGTACCACTCTGTGGCCTACTCCTGTTTTTGCAACCTCCAGAATTTTATTGTGCCACTCTCTGACCTCATGCTGCTGCTGCCCGGTGACCTCCACCTCTGTCATTGTGCCACTCTGTGGCCTACTACTGTTTTGCCACCTCCAGAATGTCATTGTGCCACTGTCTGACCTCATGCTGCTGCTGTGGCTGCTGCCATCACCTCTACTCTCTGTCATTGTGCCACTCTGTGGCCTACTACTGTTTTGCCATCTCCAGAATGTCATTGTGCCACTGTCTGACCACATGCTGCTGTGGCTGCCGCCGTCAACCCACACACTCTGTCACTGATGTTGCCACCTGAGCACCTCACTTGTTTTTTTCCAGCTTTTCCCCTGCCATGACTTTATCAGGCTACATTCCTGCTTCAGTTTTTTGGTCAGTTTTGCCCTCTTAAGTGCCCAGGGAATTTTATAGTGAAGCGATTCTAAGAGATGCGGCAGTCATATGCGTGTCATACTATAACAGAACATTGTATGAAGACTAAACCAAGCTCCCTCTGCATATTTAAGCATGGCACAGCATTCTACAGCACCATTCAGCCTCTGTGCAGCCTGGAAATAGCTGTTTTTTAATGTGATTCGTCCCGAAGAAAATTGGGCCCCCGAAACAAATTTTGTTGGGAAATTGGGAAAAATCACCGAATACAATTTTTGAGACTTCCGCCCACTCTAAATATAGTTTGTTTTTTGACAGAAAAAAATTGAAAAAATAAACCTTTGGGCCGATTTTTTTCCACAATTGTGAAGAACAAATCCCTTTTTAAAAAAACCCACATTTTTTTTAAAAAAGGACCTGTAAAAAAGGGCGGGTTTTTTGGACAGCAACATGCCCCAAAAAAAATAAAAAAAATGCCCCTTTTGGCCCCACGGGAAAAAATGTCATTTAAAAACCAAGTTTTGTACCAAAGGACCTGGTTAAATAGCTGCTTTTACAGCACCATGACCCCAAAACCATTGCCCGTGCTTAAAATTTTCATTAAGAAAAGAAAAAATGGGCCCCCAAAATAAAACCCCCCCGGTAAAAAAAGGGGAGCTCCGAACCACAAAACCACCCAAAAAATAATTACCCCTAAAGAATAAAAACTGAAAAAAGAAAATCAAAAAAAAAAAATTTTCAAGAGGCCCCAATTTTTTTTTGAAGAGAATGTAAAAGTAGGCCGGGAACTAATCCGGGGACCCCCGGCTTTTGGGGGCCCCAACATCATCAAGAAACCCCCCCCTTTTCCCCCATTCATCTTGATAAAAATCAAAAGATCCCCCTTATCTGGGGAAAGCCGGGTTCGTTTGTCTGTAATTACTCCCCCCAGCTTGGGTGAAGGGCCGCTCAGATATGACCTGGGGTGCTGGGCAGGGCAACAAACCCCTATGGCGTTACGACCCAGCCGGCCATTCATCCCTTTTTGGGTACCCAAAATCGATTGGGTCCCGGAACATATCCAAAAACATTGGGGTTTTAAAACGCAGAAGTCCTGCACCATGATCTTAAGCTAGTCTCTTTTTTTTGTATGTGAGGGCCCCCCATTAAAACGTTTGGGGAGGTTTTAAATAAAGATTGCCAAGGCACCCATTAGGGCCCTTCCCGCCACAGGGGCTTTCTGCTGCCACCCACGCTACTTGGGACTCTTAAACTGTCACTTCTTTATGTTGTTTCCCCCGGGCTTTAAGAATAAAGCAAAGCAACAGAGGGCCTTCTTTATCCAAAAATGCACGGTCTTCAGTTCCTGCATTTTACTCCCCTATTTTGGGGGGTGGAAGGGAAAAGGGGTGAGTTTTGCTTTGTACCGGGGATCGAGGAGGGGGGCCACACAAATAACTGTTTTTTCATTTTTATGGCCTTAAAAGCAGGTTTATTTGGAGGGAAAAGGAGCATCCAAACACTCATTTAGAGATGGGGCCCTTTATTTCCCCCCCAAACCTCTGTGTCCATGGACACTAGCAAACTGATCTTCCTCATCCCTTCCCCCCCCGCCTCAAATTTATCCAAAATCTTTCCAAGGCAGGGACGTCCCGGGAAAAAGTCGGTGTCCAGGGGAAAACCTCCTCCTTTCCCCTTCCTCCTGCACAGGTTTCAACAAAAGCCCAGACTTTCCCCCAGATGCTGCAAACCCCGAGAGTGAGGGGCCGCCTTTCCTAAACCCCCGGGCCCCAAACCATTTCCCTAATGAAGACCGATAAAAGTGAAAAAAGTCAAGGGCCCTTTTAGATTCGACGGAGAGAAAGGCTCCGTTCCGCATCCGTGTCCGTCTCCTCCTCTGTCGCTGGTGGGACCTGATGTTTCAACGATCGTTACAGAACTAAGATCAGCACAGTGCTCATGCTGACAAGGGCAATGTCCGCACTGATCATTTTGGTGGCTTCTTCAAAACTGGTAAGGATGGTGCAGAGCTCTTTCACCTGCCTCCAATCCCGGTGGCTCAACACCCCGAGGTCCGCACCGCTGCTTTTCAGGCCATGTGTCACTTCGTCCTGCGTAATGGCATTACTCTGCTGCCACAATCGCTGGAGCATGTGGAGGGTGGAATTCCAGCGTGTTGCCATGTCAACAATGAGACGGTTGACGGGGAGGCCGAGCTGACGCTGCAACGCAGCCAGGCGGGACGAAGCAGGGTGCGAACGGCGGAAGTTTGAACTCAGACCTCGAGTCTTCCTCAGCAGGCAGTCCAGACCTGGGTAGCGCTTTAGAAATTTTTGGACGACGAGGTTCATGACATGTGCCAGGTAAGGGATGTGCTCCTGCCTACCGATCTTAAGGGCGGCCTTCAGATTTCCACCGTTATCGCACACCACCTTGCCTGGCACAAGGTTTTTGTCACCCAGCCAGCGCTCAGTCTCGTTGCGAAGAGCCGTCCACAGCTCCTGACCTGTGTGTTGACGGTCTCCAAGACAGATTAATTTCAACACGGCCTAGTTTCTATGGGCACGTGATGCCACCAGAGGACCTTGGGGGAAAGAACCCTGCACCATCCCTGCGGTTTTGAAGTGCGTGCGCCGAGCCTGAGAGCCACCGTTACTACCAGAGACATCCACTCAGCTCACCCAGTGAGCTGTCACAGAGATATAGTCGCCTTGGCCGTGCTTACTTGTCCATGTGTCGGTGGTGAGAAGGACTTTTCCGGACACAGATGCAGACAACTCGCGTGAAAGTTTGGATAACACGAGGCTGGCAAGGGCAGGGACGGCTTTTCTGGCAAAGAAATGCCTGCTCGGCATCTGGTAATGGGGGCAGGCAAGAGCCATGACGTGGCTGAACCCATCTGTGTCCACCAGACGGAAAGGCAACATTTCCAAGGCCAAAAGCCTGGCAATGCTGACATTTAGGCTTTTGGCTTTGGGATGGTTTGGGTTAAAGTGTTTCTTCTGCTCCCAATCCTGGTAGACAGAAGGCTGGCTGCTCGACTGGCCGTGAAAACGGCTGCAGGTTGTCAAACTGGGGAAAAAGGAGAAGGGTAGGATGGGTCTCTGTGGTGCTAGTGTTACTCGGGCGACGGTGGAGCTGAAGCGGAGGCTGATAATTGATCATGACGCGAGAGACAGGGACTGCTGGGGGAACACTTGGTGGTGGCGGAGGAGGAGGAGGCGGAGACAGAGGTGTGACAGTGGTTGGAAGCCCAGCACGGTGTGGCCTTTTTTGGCAAAGTGTTCCCCCCATTTCAACTCATGCATTCGCTGAATGTGACTAGACATGTTGGTGGTGGTTAAACACCTAAGATTCTTGCCTCTACTGATGCGTTTACGGCAAAGGTGGCATATGACAACAATGGGTGAATTAGAGGCTTGCTCGAAAAAGGCCCAGGTTTGAGAGGTCCTGGACCTTTTTGACAGCGATAAGCGAGGAGCGATGTTTTTCCTCTGATTGCAGCTGGCTTAATAATCTCAGCGGACTTGTGCGACCTCCCTCTCCCTTTTTGAGGCGGGACCCGTACTGACACTACCTCATCGTCTTCCTCCTCGTCAAGTGATTAAGCGCTCACAAGCAAATTCTGCGAAAGACCACATTGGATCCGCAATGTTGTCATCATCACATCACCACAGGTGACTCCTCGTCCCGAAAATTCTGCATCCCGGAGCTGCGGGCTACAAGCAAGAGGCACTGCAAGGCATTGCCGACCGCCCGGGATTTTTGCCGATTGACCGGCTTCCTTCTCCTCCTCTGATGGCATCAGTGTTTAGGCGTCAGAGCAGCCAAAATCCTCTTTGGCCTCTTGATCTTTTGAAATGCCTTCTTACCCCAAACCGCATTTTTTCATCAAAGAGGTCTTCAGAAAATGGATTATCCACAGTGGTGGGTACACGAGTTGACATTTGGGCTGCCTTCGCTTCATGTTGGACGGATGCTGACGATGATGAAGCCGACATTTGTGGCCGGACTGGGGGGATGAGGAGGTAAGACTGCTGGATGCAGGTTGCATTAACCACTGAAGAACAGATTGGCGAGTCTGTTCGTTACTGAGATTCACAGGGCCCTGACCCAGCGATGACAGGCCTGACGGTCCTGCAGCCAAAGATCTGCTGGCTTGCGTTTTGTCGCCAGCACTGGAAGGAGCACCTTCTCTCGTCCCTCTACCTCCATGTCCTACACCCCTCTTTGCTTGCTTACCACTTGCATTTCGCTCCATGTTCATAAAGATAAAAATTTAAGAAAGTATGGAATAGTTTTTGACAGTCTCTTATTGAAAGATAGCAAATCACAGCTATTCTTAAATCCCTCTAATTTCCTACAGCCAACTAGGATTAGAAACTGAATTGTTTCTAGCGAATACCTGTGAAATGCGATCTGGTGGAAGAACCGTAAGACAAAATCAACAGTGTTCTTCCTTCAGTGTCAGGGATTTACAACTGCCTAGTAGGACTAGGAATTGATAGTTTTCAACAAAATATCATACAAGTGCGCTATCTGCGCCAAACTGAGATTCACCGAGCGCAATAAAACTATTCAGAAGTTACTCGGATGAGAAATTCCGTTTTTTGCAGCAATGACCACGTGCAATACAGCTATTTAAAAGTTATATGGATAACAAACGGTGGTTTTTGCACCAATGAAATACACCAACAGTAGCTACAAAATTTCTCTATCCAAATTTAAGTTCAAGGCGGCTATTTGAAAAAAAAATGAGGCAAACCAAAGTGCAATACAGCTATTTAAAAGTTATACGGATAAGAAAAGGTGGGTTTTGCACCACTGAAATACAACCGCAGTTACCACAAAATTTCTGTATTCAAATTTAAGTTCCAAGTAGCTCTGTGAACAAAACTGGGCCGCACCAAAGGGAAATACAGCTATTTAAAAGTTATACGGATAATAAAATGTGGATATTGCACCAATGAAATACAACAGCAGTTGCCACAAAATGTCTTTATTCAAATTTAAGTACAAGGTGATTCTTTGAACAAAACTGGGCCGCACCAAAGTGAAATACAGCTATTTAAAAGTTATATGGATAATAAAATGTGGGTTTTGCACCTATGAAATACACCTGCATTTACAATCAATTTTCTGTATCCTAATATAAGTACAAGTTGGGTCTTTGAACAAAACTAGGCTGCACCAAACTGAAAAACAGCTATTTAAAATTATACGGATCATAAAAGGTGGGTTTTGCACCGATGAAATACACCTGCAATTACTAGCAAATTTCTGTATCCTAATATAAGTACAAGGTGGATCTTTGAACAAAAATGGGCTGCGCCAAAGTTAAAAACACTTATTTAAAATGTAGACAGATAATAAAAGGTGGGTTTTGCACCTATGAAATTCTCCTACAATTACTAGCAAATTTCTGTATCCTAATATAAGTACAAGGTGGGTCTTTGAACAAAACTGGGCTGCGCCAAAGTGAAAAACACCTACTTAAAATTTATACGGATAATAAAAGGTGGGTTTTGTACCTATGAAATACACCTGCAATTACTGGCAAATTTCTGTATCCTAATATAAGTACAAGGTGGGTCTTTGAACAAAACTTGGCTGCACAAAATAAAAGGCACTATTTCACCTTTGCGAGGTGCGCTGGCCAAAAACTGGTAAAAAAACAAGCCATTTCAATGCAGGTTCAAAGCAGAGTCTGTGCTGCACAATATGCACTCTCCTTTCAAAAGCCTGTGTTCGCCCGCACCCCCCTCCTCCTGCGGCGGTACAGCGCTAGATGCTTCTTTAAAAGTCTCTGTCTAACTAACTAAGAGCTGAAATTCTCTAATCTACCTATGTTCTAAGGTTCACAGTTAAAAGCATAGTTGTCTGCATGAATAAAGAGAACTGTGTCTCTGAGCTGAGCTGAGCTGTATTGAGAGAGATCTAGCACACGTCCTGCTCTAGTGAGAGACACTGAAACACTGATGATGAACAGGAAACACTGTTCTATGCAAAACGAGGTCATGTGATTTTTCCAGCCAATGACAACCATGCACATCACAGTCATGACATCACACAACCAGCTCACCCTGCTCTATGCTCTAAGCTGATTTGCTGGCCGCCAAAATGACAGGAAGCGCCGAAAAGGGCGCGATAGTAATAGATTATACGCAGATTCTCACCTAAAATATCGAGTGATCGGAAATTTCCGATCAACCTAAAAACCGTGCTGATTTCAACTTTGTTGATTATAATCGCTCATCCCTATTCAACACTTGTTCCAGAACTAAGATCACCAGAATGCTCATGCTGACAAGGGCATTGTCTGCACTGACCATTTTGGTGGCTTCTTCAAAACTCAAAAGGATGGTGCAGAGGTCTTTCACCTGCCTCCACTCTTGGTGGCTCCACTATCGGTGGCTCAACACCTCGTCACTTCATACTGCATAATGGTATTACGCTGCTGCCACAATCGCTGGAGCATGTGGAGGGTGGAATTCCAATGTGTTGCCACGTCAACAATGAGAAGGTTGACAGGGAGACAAAGATGACGCTGTAATGTAGGCAGCCGGGATGAAGCAGGGTGCAAAAAGGTGGACGTGTGAGCTCAGACCTGAAGCCTTCCTCAGCAGGCAGTCAAGACCTGGGTAGAGCTTTAGAAATTGCTGGACAACGAGGTTCATGACGTGTGCCAGGCAAGTGATGTGATCCAACCTACCATTGTTAAGGGTGGCCAGGAGATTTTGCTTGTTGTCGCGCACCACCTTGCCTGGCATCAAGTTTTTCTCACCCAGCCACCGCTCGGTCTCATTACGCAGAGCCGTCCACAGCTCTTGACCTGTGTGTTGATGGTCTCCAAGACACAGTAATTTCATCACAACCTGGTTTCTTTTGAAATGTGTTGCTTCCTGTGTACCTTGGGGGAAAGATACCTGCACCATCCCTGCGGTTTTTAAGAGCATGTGCGAGCCTGAGAGATGGACTTTGCCGGACACAGATGCAGCCAACGCCCTGGAGATTGTAGCTGACACGTAGCTGGGCAGGGTTGGGACGGTGTTTCGGGAAAATAAATGCCTGCTGGGCATCTGGTTTTGGGGGCTGGCAAGGGCCATGATGTGGCGGAACCCATCTGTGTCCACCAGACGGAAAGGCAACATTTCCAAGGCCAAAAGCCTGGCAATGCCGACATTCAGGCTTTTGGCTTTGGGATGGTTTGGTTCAAAGTGTTTCTTCTGGTCCCACACCTGGTACACGGAAGGCTGGCTGCTAGACTGGCCGCTGTAAGGCATGCAGGTCAAAGTGGTGGAAGGAGAAGGGGTAGGCTGTGTCTCTTGTGGTGCTGGTGGTATTAGGGCGACAGTGTGTGGCACTTGGGCTGATCCTTGCTCATGCCGCTGAGGGGCATGGGCAACAGAGGAACACTTTGTTGGAACTGGCGGAGGAAGAGGAGGTGGAGACAAAGGGTGTGACAGTGGTTGGAAGCCCAGGACCAGTGTGGTCTTTTTTCGCTAAGTGATTCCTCCATGTCAATTCATGCATTCGCTGCTTGTGATTAGTCATGTTCGTGGTGGCTCAACACTGTAGAGTCTGCCCACGACTGCTGCGTTTATGGCAAATCCGGCATTTGACATCACTCGGCAAATCTGAGGCTTGATTGAAAAAGGCCCAGGCTTGAGAGGTCCTGGACCTTTTCGATGGTGATAAGCGAGTAGCGGTGTTTCCACTACCACCACTGATCATGGCTGAAGGACTAATCTCAGTGGACTTGTGCGACCGCCCTCTCCCTTTTTGAGGCCGGACCCGTACTGATACTACCCCATCGTCTTCCCCTCATCCAGTAATGAAGCGCTCACAAGCAAATTCTGCTTAAAAGACCACTTTGGTTCCGCAATGTCATCATCAACATCATCATCACAGGTGACTTCCTTGTCTTGACATTCTACTTCCTGGAGCTGCGGGCTACACGCCACAGACACTGCAAGGCGTTGCCGACTGCTCGGGATTTGTGCCGACTGACCAGCTTCCTTCTCCTCCTCTTATGGCATCAGCAATTGAGCATCAAAGAAGACAAAATCATCCTCTTTGGCATCTTGATCTTTTGAAATGCTTTTTGACCCCAAACGCATTGTGTCATCAAAGAGGTCTTCAGAAAATGGATTATCCACAGTGGTGGGTACATGAGCTGCCTTCGCTTCATGTTGGATGGATGCTGACGATGCTGATGACGACATTTGTGCCCCTGACTGGGAGGACGAGAAATGAAAACTGCTGGATGCAGGTTGCGTTAACCACTGAAAAACAGATTAGCGATGCTCCTCATTACTGAGATGACAAGCGATGACAGGCCTGACGGTCCTGCAACCGACGATGTGCTGGCTTGCCTTTTGTCCCGAGCACTGGTAGTAGCACCTTCTCTCGTACCTTTAGCTCCACGTCCTACACCCCTCTTTGCTCGCTTACCTGCTGTAGTTCACTCCATGTTCAGAAAGATAAAAATTTAAAAAGGTATAGAAGATTTTTTCACAGTCTCTTATTGAAAAACTGTACTGCAAAAATGACAAATCACAGTAATCTTAAATCCCTTTAATTGCCAATGGCCAATTAAGATTAGAAACAGAATTGTTTCTATCGAATACCTGTGAAATGCGGTCTGGTGGAAGAACCGTAACACCAAATCAACAGTGTTCTTCCTTCAGTAAATGAGATTCAAAACTGCCAAGTAGGACTAGCAATCGATAGTTTTCAACCAAACTATCATACAAGTGCGCTATTTGCATCAAATTGAGAAGCACAGAGAGCAATAGAACTATTTGCTAGATTATACGGCTTAAATATGGTGTTTTCCCACCACTGACAACAAGCAACACTTAAAATAGAATATTTGTCACCAAATTATCGGACAAGTGCGCTAATTGCCCCCAAACTGACAAGCACAGAGAGCAATAGAACTGCAACCAACAAGAAAGGGACTCTTTCACCTCAGTTGTGACAGATGCTGGCAAAACAGAAGTAAAATACAGTGCTATTTCACTGTAAATTCACAGGAGAACAGGGTCTTCTGCGGGATCAACCTCCACCCAGGGGTGTCGCTAGAAGCTTTTATCCGGGGCTCGTGCCCCGGATGATATGCCTGCTGCCCCGAATGTTTCAGTTCCCAGCGGCTGGCTGATCACCACAGTAGCGCGGCCGCCAGCGACTACTATACAAAGCTCCAGTCCAGCTCCTAACATCTCCTCTGCTGCAGCGTGCGGAGCAGTGTAGTGCGGCGCCGCGCACTGTAGATGTGTGTGCTGTGCCGCAGCCCGCACGGCTCACTAACTGCCTCTGCTGCCACGCGGCTGGGGATTACTGAGTGTCAGTGAAGCGTGGCGCCGTGCCACTACTA
>JAODAL010006034.1:97500-125000 GCA_025379985.1 Phyllomedusa bahiana
TCCTAAGCTAGCTGGCTACTCTAACAAGGATCCTTTTCTGTATTTAAAACGCTGGGAAACTGTCTCCAAGCTTTGGAAAAGAAGCTTTTCACACAGCAATGTGTTGTTTTCTAGTCACAAAGTGAAACAGAATGAGGCTGAGCAAGAAGTGCTGTCACATACATAAAACAAGGTCATGTGATTTTAGCAGCCAATGAGATCCCTACACAGCTCACTGGTGACGTTGTTCACCCCCCTCTGTGCTCTGCGCTGATTGGCTGGCCGCCAAAATTACAGAAAGTGGCGAAAAGGGCGCAATTGTAATACTTCATGATGATTATCGTTAAGATTTTAAGGAAAATTATCGCATCATTGCAGAAACCATCGCTCATCCCTACTGGTAATGCTTGTATTTTTTACAATGGTCACTGTGCAGCATGAGAGATGTGTTAATTATGCAACTTTTTTTTTTTTTTTTTTTTTAAGGTATTCATCTTGCGGATTAAATAACATGAGATTTATAGGCTGGGTCAATTCATGCACAATGATACTACATATGCATTGTTGGGGTGATTGGCATTTGTAATGGGAAAAGGACGGTTTATCTACTGTATATATTTTTTGTGGTTGTGTTTTACTTTTTTAACATATTTAAAATTTGAGGGGGCAGCACTCACTGATCTTCCAATTTCTGCTCAATGTCCTCTACAGCTATGAATCTAGTCAGTGCTCACAGATGACATATCACAGCCAAGTGCAGGGGAAGGGAGGACTCAATACTTGCTGATCAGTGCAGCGTCTGCTCAGTATTTTCTACAGCTTTGGATCTATACAGCGTTTACAGATCACAGTGACCGGCTGAGTCCAGGGGGAGAGAGGACTCAACACTCACAGATCCAGCATCTGCTCAATGATCTCTATAGCTAAGAATCTACTCAGTGTTCACAGATCACATATCAGATATCACAATGACTGGCCGAGGCCGGGGAAGAGGGGACTCAACCCTCGCTGATCAACACAGCGTCTGCTCAACAGTCTTCTTCTTAGCTATGAATCTACTCAGTGTTCACAGATCACATATCACAATGACTGGCCAATGTACATGGAGCTCAATAATCTGTATAATCTTAATGGTAAGAAAGGAGAGAATTAGAGAGAGACAGATATAGAGGCGACACATTTCCAACAAAACGAAAAGGCATGCTGAAACTTCTCAATCCATCTCTTTCTTATACACAATAGATGGTCAGCCTGTGATAGCAAAATCTGGGAGTGCAGCCAACACTAACCTAATGTGTAAAGCTAGTGTAATCCACCTGAAGCACTATTTGTCAACCTCCTACCCAACCTAGACCACAGCAGGTAGGAGCTTACCCCTGAACCACAAAGAATAAGTGAGGATGTCAGGCTCCTCTGAGGTCTCAGTGAGGGGTGTCCTGTGAAGTCTCAGTAAGGGGTGTCCTTTGAGGAGTCAGTGAGGGGTGTCCTGTGAGGAGTCAGTGAGGGTGTTTTTACTGTGATGAGTCCGTGAGGGGTGTAAAGCAAGGAGTCAGTGAGGGGTGTCCTGTGCGGAGTCCGTGAGGGATGTCATGTAAGGTCTTAGTGAGGGGTGTCCCTTTAGGTCTCAGTGAGGGGTGTCCTGTGAGGTCTCAGTGAGGGTGTCCCCAAAGAGGAGTCAGTGAGGGGTGTCCTATGAGGAGTCAGTGAGGGGTTTTTTTTTTTTTAAATGTGATAGTCAGTGAGGGGTGTAAAGCAAGGAGTCAGTGAGGGGTGTCCTGTGCAGAGTCCGTGAGGGGTTTCCTGTGAGGATTGAGTGAGGGGTGTCCTGTGATGGATGTAGATGATGATGCCAACTTACCTGGAGACCCCGGCTGTACACTGACAGTTGAGGATGAGTGCGGCTCCTCTTCTTCTCAGAGTCCGTCTGTGCTCCTCATATTTATCCTCTCCTTACTTCAGCGCTGCTTCATCTGTGAAGAGATCCGGTAGAAATAGCAGAGCTATGGGATTAGGAGAAAGTCTGAAATACATTTCACTAGAAGTGGGAATATTCTCATTTATAACCTCTCTGTTATATTTCTTATTTCTGAAGGAAGATTCTTTCCTAAAGAGAAAATGATCAGATAACTTTCTTCCTCCATCTCCACTAGATAATCTCTATGATACACTATTCACAAAAAGTTAGGAAATTCCTTGAAAATGTCCAACAGTTCAGTGGTTCAGTACTTTGTGCACAACTTGCTGATCTCTAACATGGAGCTTAATGGCAAAATTCCCAACAAGTGTTTGAACCCTGAATCGCCCAGTACATTTAGGGTCAATGTAAATTGATTTAAATGTCCTCTTCTCCTGCTGTTCCATTGTGACTAATGGACCAAGCAACACCTTAAAATTTTCATCCATACCTCCCCTTTCCAGGCTTCAGGCAGGTGCTCTAAAAAGGGGCCCACGAGCTTAGGAGTATGTAGGTTGTACAAAGATACAGAAAGATGGAAGATAAACAGAAAGGAAAAGAAGTGGGAAACCCTTTTTTGTTCCATCTACTCTGATTGTAAGTCCGGGGCTGTGGATCCACGACCACCGCAACGTGGCGAAGCCCACCAGGGAACGGGTCTAAGTGGACCCTTTTTTCCCCGGGGCCCGCCCCAGCGGGATGGATTGCTGCGGGGGGATTCCACCAGGTCGCTCCCCTGATGTGACTTGTTGGGTGGTACCCAAAAGGAAAAAAGCGCAGTACAAAACGGCAGGCAAACCGTAGTCAAGGGGGCCAGAATTTTGGGGGGCCCCAGCAAAAGGGTTCGGGGTCGGGGTAAATGTAAGCCGGGGGGGGAGATGGTACACAGGATAGAGAACCCCAACGTAACGGGGGCTTCCGGTAGGTAAGCCTTGGAACGGGGGGCCAGGAAGAGGTGGAGCGAAATTTGAGGACAGCGGAGGTGTTTTAATTATGGGGCGCTGGCCCTTCAAATTTCCCGGAGCCGGCGCGCGCGTCCCCAAAGGGGGCCAGGGGGGGGCGCGCCCGGCTGCGCACACGACCGGAGTGGGGTCAGGTGAGGGGAACTTGTGGGGGGGGGGTGCACACGGGACGCGGCGCTGCCCGACCCCGGAGGGCAGCCCCGCGTTATCGGGCAACGATGGCCTGCAGCCCGTGACAGTCCCCCCCCCCCCCCCCCCCTTGGGTCTAGCCCCCTTTTGCATAAAAGAAATCTCGGGAGTAAGTTACGGTCCTGTTTTCTATCCGGCCGCCACGATTTTTTCCTCGGGCCCAGAACCCCCTAATCAATAATAAAGTAACTTTTCCCCCCTTAGTTTTCTTCTACCGGATTTCCCTTTAGGGCAAAAGACGTCGAGGCATGGGCCACCGGGGCAGGGGAGAACCCTTCCAAATCCCTGTTCAAGAGACGGGGTTTAGTGGGAAAAAATGGAAGGAGTTGGGAATACGCATCAGGGGGGGGGGCCCGGAGTTGTAGCCACTGGTTGATTCTCTTCAAGACTTCAAAGGGCCAAGGGAAACCCCGGGGACCAGTTTGTAGGGGCATCCTTAGACGAACATTTTTTGGAGGACAACCCAGCCCAAATCCCCAGCTTGAAGGGGGCGGAGACCTCCTTTTTTATCCCCCCCTTTACTTCCCCACCCTTAAAAATTTGTCCGTTGTCCCAAAATACACTTCAGGTTCAGGATTAGGCAGTCCACCCAGGAACATCTGAGAACGATGACAGCGGGGGGGTGGGCGGGGGATGTAGTCCAACCCACGAAAAAACGGGAACCCCCCGTGGAACAGGCCCAAAGGAATTTGTGGGCGAATTCGGCCCAGGGGTAACAAGTCTGGGCCCCCAATCATCTTGCTGGGGCCGAGACGAAATGAGGAGGAAATTCTCCAGATCTGGTTTTTTTTCTACCTCCCCCTTTTGCGGTGGTAAGGGGGAAAAGTCCAAATCCACTTTGAGCTGGGAACAAAAAGACCACCAAAAAGGGAGACAAATTGAACCCCGTTGGAAACCCCCCCCCCCAAATTGCGAGGAAGGCCTTTTGGGGTGGAAGACATGCGGAAAAAAAGGGGGTTCCAGACGGGGTGCTGACGGTATCCGGGGAAAAGGTACAAAATGCGCCATCTTAGAAAAACAGGCGATCCCCAAATGACGATTCCCCCGGGGAAAGGGGGAGATTCGTGAAAAGCCATGGCAATCTGGGACATGGACGGTCCGGGAAAGGGCAGGGGAAAGGGGGCAATCCTGCCGGGCTTGAGGTGAGGTGTTTTGATCGACCACCGAAGGCACGGGCCACAAAACCCTTCACACCCTTGATTGGTCGGGCCCCCAGTATCCCCGCCCAAGAGGGTCCCTCTTCCGAAGCCCCCGGGTGGCCGGCAACCCGAGAGCCGGGACCACTTAGGTTCTCCTCCGAAGAGATGGACGACATGGGGACTTGCCCGGGAGGTATCTCCCGTAAATCTAGGAGCCATGGTGATCAGAGGGTTTTGGGGGGAAAAAGATGGGGGAAAGGTGGAGACCCCCCTACACGTCCGACCCCGGGACAGAGCATCGGGTTTTGCTTTTTCTAGGTGGGGGAAAGGTGGTGAAATTGAACCGCGAGAAGAAGAGGGCCCCAACAGCTGCCGGGGTTTAAAGGCGCTGGGCTGGGGTACACCGATTCTGTGGTGAGTAGATGGTAACCGGGAGTGGGCCCCTTCTCAGATGACGCCACTCTTCAAGGGAAAATTTTAAAGGGCCCAAACGCTCAGGTAAAATTTGGTTAGTTTTCCCGAGGAGGAAACGTTTTCGAGAAGAACCAGCACTGACCAACTTGCCCTTGGAAAACCTTGAGGAGAGGGCCCCCCCCTTGGATGATGGGGTCCACCTCCAAAAAAAAAACGGGTTCTCTGGTCCGGAGGACAAAAGGGAGCCGATCAAAGGCCGCCTTGGCGGGGAGAAGGGGCATCTTCGGGCTTGTGGCCACACCCCTTGGGGATTGCCGATTTTCCTATTAAGGGCCCACAAGGGGAGCCACTAGCGTCGAGAATGTGGAAAAATTGGGGTAATAATTTGCAAAGCCTAAGAAACCCTTAAAAGGCCCCCAAGGCTTGGGACGAGGCCACTGCAGGGGCCGACTTTTGGGGGGGGGTCCATTTGAAATCCTTTGGCGGAAAAAATATTAGGAAGGGGAGGGGTGGATGTTTAAAAATTGGGATTTTTCCAATTTTGGGGGGTGGGGCGATTCTCCCGAAAGGGGACTGAGGACCTGGCGACATGAGACGGTGGGTTTTGGGTCAGGGGAAAAGATCAATATTCTCCAGAAACCGACCAAAGCACAAAATATAAAAAGGTCCCTGAAGATGTCGTTAACGAACCCCCCGAAACCCGCGGGGGGGGTTTCAGAGACCGAAGGGCATAACTAGGTATTCCCAAATGCCCGTCCGTGTGTTGAATGGTCTTCCACCCGTCGCCTTCTCGGGTTCCAAAAGGTTATGGCCCCTGCAAGTCCAGTTTGGTGAAGTCCTAGCCCCCCCCAAGTCGGTCGAAAAAGCTCCGAGTCAGCGGCAGTGGGTAGGGTTTTTACCGTAACTTATCAAGCCCCGGTGTGGATGCAGGGTCGAAGGAGCCTCTTTTTTTTCACAAAAAAGAAGCCTGCTCCCGGGTGGGAAGGGCTTGCGGATAAAGTTTCTTTTTA
The DNA here is from genome assembly GCA_025379985.1 of Phyllomedusa bahiana. NCBI lineage: Eukaryota > Metazoa > Chordata > Amphibia > Anura > Hylidae > Phyllomedusa > Phyllomedusa bahiana. Next base: position 103,148 of record JAODAL010006034.1, read on the forward strand.
GGTTCTTGTTGATCTGAATGGCCTTGGTCCGGGGACCATAGGGCCCCTGAAGGGAAAAGGTCGATAGGGAATTTTAGGGCCCGGTGAGGCGGCAAAGAGTCAGCCCTGTTTTTCGGAAAACACATCGGGAAAACTTTGGGACTTGCAAGCAACCCCGGCAACGGCTTCAAGGGGGCAGGCGGAGAAGTGGGAGCCCCGGGAGAGGTGCAGACGACAAAAGATGCTGGCAGTCCGCCCCCATGGTAATTTCCCGTCTTCCAGTCCCAAAACCGGGGGGGTGGCATTGCAGCTAGGTAACCCCAACAGGATACAGCGAAGAGGGGGGGTAATATGTAAACACGATTCTCTCGCCATGGGGGTGCCCCTACATGCATGTAAGGGGTCCGTCGGTACGGATAGTGTCGCGAGGGGCCCCCCACTCACCGAAGAGATCGCCAGAGGCTTAACGAGGCAAAAGGTGGGAAGGCGAAGCTTGACCCCAGGGGGGCTCCCCAAAAATTTCCCCCCGGCCGGGGGTCCAAGAAGGCAGAGGGTTGAATCTTCACTCCAGAACTAGAAGTGATTGCACCGGCATGGTTAAAGTGGGGAGGGGTTTACACCCGGGACGCCATCCCACGTGCCTAGGTGCGCGCGTTTTTCCCCGGCCGGGACGAAGCGGAAAGTCCCTCAAGAAGTGTTCAGGAAGCACAGTAAAACATGGGTTTTCAGTGCGGCGCGGGGACACTCTTGTAGAGAGTAAACGCCGTTTGACCTGCAGGGCTCCGCTGGGTCTGAAGTGGTGGGACAGGAGGTTTGGAATACCGGGGCAAAGCGGGAAAGCGACAGGTCGGCAGAGTCCGTTCCTGGGGAGCTCTTTCTTTCAGAGAAACGCATCAATCCCCCGTGGCCAGGTGGACAACTAACAACGAAAACCGGAAGTCCCCTTTCGGCCAGGGGGTCTTGACCCCGGGAGAGAGGCCTTTCTTGAAAGTGGGGCCCGAGGGCGGCCTATTCCAGGCAGCTCCGAGGGCCCAAAATACGGAATTGGATGGCGTTCACCCACCGAGGATTCTCCTTGGGGAAGTTCGGGATGCGGTTTCCGCCGACGAAGCCCTGCTGTTCCCCAAAAACGCAACGGAAAATCCTTAAAAAGGCCTGCAGGGCGCCCCCTGAGGATCACCCCCATCCAGAGGGGGGGTTGCCCATCCAGAGCCCTTCCCCGGGAAAGGCTGGGACAAACACCACTTTGCGCGTTCGGACGGGAACTGGTCGGCCATCAGTTTCCCCGGCATAGAGCATGAGTAATAAACCCCCTGCTAGTTTGGTCTCCTTTTGAATTTTGAGGAACGATAGCCGGGGCTTAGGCCCCCAAGGGGGCGAGGGCCCACGCAGGTGAGGAACTGGCGGAGATGATGGCGGGACCTTGGGAGGCGACAGCTGTTGCTTCATGGAGTCAGCTGACCAGCTGCTGTGCCCGCTTGTCAGGGCCCGGGATGCGGGGGAAACGATGGGCCCTCAGATCTTCCAGGGGGGGTAAGGTCCCCTTTCGGGTCCATGGCCCATTCAACTGTAACGGTTCTGGGTGTGGATCCCCCGGGCCACCGCAACGATGGGGTAAACCACACCAAGGGGAACGGAGTCTAAGTGGGTCCCCGGGTTTTCCAGGCCCGCCGCAAAGGGGATGGACTTGCTGCGGGGGGATTCCCCAGGGCTACCCCTGATGTATTGCTTTCCCAAAGGGTACCGGTACAAATCGGGGGCAAACTGTAGTCAGGGGGCAAGCCCGAAGGGAGGGCAGGCACAAAAGGGTTTGGGGCGGGAAAAAGTAAGCCGGAGAATGGGTACACGGATTTGAGAACCGGAAGTGACAGGGCTTTCGATAGGTCAAGGGATATGGAATCGGCGGGGGGGGGGAAGAGGTGGAGCGAAAGATAAGGGGGCAACGGCGGGGTGTTCAATTTGGGGGTCTGGCCCCTTTAAATTTGCGAGAGCCGGCGCGCGCGCGCCCCCAAAGGGGGGGGCGCGGCCCTGGCCGCGCAAAACAGACCGGAGCGGGGTCAGGTGAGCTGGAAGACTTGCGGGGACGGGGGTGCACCCGGTGCGGCCCACGTTATCGGGCAACGAGTGCACCTGCAGCCCGGACCCCGCCACTCGTGACACTGATGACCGCTTCATTGTAAGCAATTCCCCACGGAGCCGGATGATGAATCAACACAACTCCCCGGCACATTAGGGAGGGGAAGGTGTCAAGTGTCACATCAGACCACTGTAACCCCTTAAATCAGCTGGTCTCATTAATGCGGCAGGGATACTTTTCCGGGGACCTGGCCCGGCTGAGGCATATCCCCTTTGACGTCTCCAGTATTATTGGCAGCCATCATTTATAACTTTTTGTGAGTAGTGTATATCAGTTTAGTGCCACTGACTGACCTTGACATTATAACTCCATCTCCAGTACAAGTTGTTTGATTGTAGCAGGGGAATACCCAGTTTGTGAACAATGACTAAATCCCCAAAAAAACTAGCTGGAGAACCGCAGTCGACAAAAGTGTACCCACAAATCATATTATTGTTAAACAATATTTTAATGGTTATAAGATCTTTCTTAGAAACAGTGTGAAATACTTCATTGACCCGGTGACCTTCCAAAACTACCTGGGTATTGAAGCTCTAGAATTGGACTGTCACGAAGCTCACCGCACTAATGTCTGCTGCTGTCATTCTGTCTGACACTCAACTTTCCCCACATATGCTCTGCTCATTGTCTCAGATCCCAGCTGGCACACATGTACTCATCCTCTAGAGCAGTGTTTCTCAACTCCTGTCCTCAGGACCAACCAACAGATCATGTTTTTAGGATCTCCCACAGAATGCACTGACCATAACTAAATCACCTGTGCAGCATAATTATATCACCTGTGCAATGCTAAGGAAAGTCAGAAAACATGACCTGTTGGTGGGTCCTGAGGACTGGAGTTGAGAAACACTGCTCTAGAGTGTGCACACTGGCTTTTTAAAATGTAAAGGGCCAGTATACTTTTGACACCCAATCACCTCACACCTCAACCTGTATTAGGACACGTTTCCATGACTTTCTTGTCAGTTTGTTGGTGGTCCATGACTAGCATTGACCTTGTGCCCTGTTTATTGTGTTCCTGGTATTGACCCTTTGGTTTACGTTTAACAGACTACTGTCTGCCTGCTCTTACCTCCCTGCCCATGACTAGTGATGATCAAACAGTAAAATAGTGGTGTTCGGTTCGAGGTTCGGTTCAGACTTGAACCCCATTAAAGTCAATGGGAGAAGATGTTCTGGTTAATTTTTATACCTATACAGGTGAGGAGAAGTTGTAATTACCATCTATAGCAGTAAACTGGATACATGGAACAACTTAGTGAAGAAAATTCGGCTCTAAGAGCGACAGAGAAAAATTGAGAGGCTAAAATACTTCATTCCTGTCAAAGGCTAACTGAAAAGATGAGGAGAGTTTGCAAGCAGGGGCGTAGCTATAGGAGGTGGAGCGGTAGCAGCTGCTATGGGGCCCTGCATCCTAAGGGCGCCCCAAATCCCCTTTGACACATAAGAAGACACTGTTATTGGAAATGGCACATGATAACGGGCAGGAGCCCCATTTCACTTTTTGCTCCAGGGCCCAAGAACTTCAAGTTGCCAGTTCTGTGAAACAAACTGCCCCCAAGATCTCTAATTGGTAACCCCTCTGCTTTCTGTCACACACACTTCTGTCACTGCCTGCACTTGGGCACTCATCTGTATATAGATGTTTGGTCTGGGTGGCGGGTTCATCTGCTTTTTATGTAAATCACTCCTTATTTATGCAACATGGCTTGACCAGTATGTAAACTGAGCACTTCTCACCCTTCGTCGCACCCATAAACCTTAATAAATTGCAAGCTCTTGTGAGCAGGACCCTCACACCTGATCTGTAATTGGCTTTTTCTGTATTGTTTGTTTTTTGTTTGTACTTATACCCACCTAAATTGTAAACTGCTGCGGACTATGTTGGCGCTATATAAAGATTACTATTATTATTACTATTATTATTATTATTATTATTATGTTACACCTCTGCTTGCAAGCTTTGTACATGTGATATATGTGGTGGCAGCAAGAACATCCCGAGAGGGAACATGGAGATTCAGCTGGCAGGGGCGTAGTTAAAGGGTTTGCATCGGTAGCATCCTGAGGGGGCCTAAAAGACCCTTTGACACATAAGAAGACACTGGTATTAGAAATAGCACATGTCAACTGGCAGGGGTGCCAATAGGAAAGTACTCCTGCCAGGGGCCCTAATCAAAAAGGGGCCCAGTGATATGTTTAGGGATGAGCGAATTGAATCTAACAAAGTAGAATTTAATTAGAATTTCAGGGAAAATTCGATTCTGGCCAAAGGTGAAGTTCATGGCGATTTGCGGTAACGAAGCTAAAATGGCTGCGAGTACATGGCGTGACATGGGGCAGAGAACTAAGGAAAGAAGAAAGCAACACCCTCAATGACATGTGCAGACATGAAGCCAATCAGCGGCCGGCGGGCTTCTGTGACGACACAGCCCTATAAATACGGCAGCCATCTTACATTCTGCTACTTGTCATTGTGTCTCCTGTCTAAAAACATCTATCTGCTGCAGCTCTATATTGACCTCTGTGCAAAATAAATCCGTTTTTTCGGCTACTGGGATGAAAGACCTTCACAAGTGTGTGTCATATATACACCTGTCCCTGAACCAGCGGTTTTTATTCAATTTGTTCTCCAGAATCAGTTTATCCTCTTGTTTGTGGGGTAATTTGAGTCAAGTACAGGGTGTGTATTTATCATATACAGACATCTTCATACACAGAGTCTGTTGCATTTAAAATTTTTGATCAAACAGTATGTCAGACAGAGAGGTGGCAGGCCCTTCACACGCCAGTGGCAGTGGCACAAATGTTCCTGGACCAGGCACAGGTCACAGCACAGTAAGGGGAAATCGCAGCAGGGGTGACCCGGTGAGGCCATAGCTACCGGTGTCATCAAGCAACCGTGTGTTGACCAGCAACCCAACGGTTCTTGATTGGTTGACTAGGTCATCTACTTCCTCCCAGATGACATCTGACAACCCCAGTCAAGAGTCTGTGGGTTCATCAGACACAACCCATAGTTGGCATGGCCTGGGAGCAGGTCAGGTTCCCTCACCTGTCCTGAATCCGCCTCTGTCCCATCCGGTTCCCTCCGCCAGAGAACTGCTATGTGGTCTGGGCTATGTGCCGCTATACAGCGAGGATGAACTATTTGAGCACAGTGAGCAGCTACTTGTCAGCACTTCTTGCAGTAGGCGGGCAAGTAGTGATGTGGAGAGTGGCACGGGAAGTTGTGTCGCGAGTGGTCAGGCTCTGCATACCGAGACCGTTAAGGAGGACAGCAGTGATGGGCAAACACTAATCGACGACTATATAGCCGACCGCACTTGGGAACCAGGTTAAGCAAGGGCTTCATCATCATCATCATCATCATTGGGAGAAGAGGGCACAGCCAGCAAGTCGGTAGTGTAGCCGGGAGTCAGCAGGGTGGCAGCAGTGCGGGGACGGGAGCCAGACGGCCACGGGGTAGACCACCCGCTTCGCAGGTCCAAGAAAGTAGCGACACACAGGCTCACCGAGGCAGCAGCGGTAGTAGTCAGTCATTGGTGGTAAAATCACCTATTCAGCGGTGTGACAGGTTTTTTTTTTTGCAAAGACACCAGAGGAGTCGAACATGTGTATATGTAGAATCTGTAGGCAGAAAGTGAAGTATGACCAGGGACCTAATATTGGCACCACGGCCCTGCGTCAACACATGCAGCATCACTATCCAGTGGCCTAGGAGAAGCATGTTTAAGATGTGGTGGTCCATCCTGCCACAGCAACAGTAGTAGCACCCAGTGAATGCCATTTCAGCCAGTCAAGGCTCCAACACTTCTACAGAAGGGAGCTGTTTTTCTTTCCCATTATCTACTGGTCCAAATGTTCCTGCTCCTTGCCACTCATGCAGCCAGCAGTCATTCACAGGGGCGATTGCGAAAAGACAGCAGTATGTGTCCAGCCATCCTAAGGTGCAGAAGCTGACCGTGCTCCTGTCCAAGTTGTTGGTACTGTAGTCCCTCCCTTTCCAAGTGGTGGACTCTGCAACATTCAGAGAACTGATGGCTCGTGCTGCACCAAGGTGGAGAGTCCCAAGCTGTTATTTCTTTTCGAAATGGCAGCACCAGCCCTGCACAAATATATAGAACAGAAGGTGGGCCAGTCCTTGAGCCTATCTGTGTCTTCCAAAGTGCACGGCAGCATGGACGTGTGGAGCTGTAAGTACGGTCAGGGACAGTACATGTCCTTTATGGCCTACTGGGTGAATGGGCTTTCTGCCCAGCCACACCCACCATTTGGACAGGAGACACCACTTTCTCATCCACGTTGTTAAACTGCTGTTCCTGTGCCAATGTCCACCTCTTGCTCCACCGCCACCTCAGCCTCCACAAGTCTAAGTGCTGCTCCATCATACCACATGTGCAGGGAACAGCGGTGTCATGCAGTTCTACACCTGGTTTGCCTGAGAGAACAAAGTCACACAAGGGAGGAACTGCTCCACGTCATGCAACACGAAATCAATGTGTGGCTTTCTCCGTGACAACTGCAAATCAGAACAATGGGGACAGACAGTGGAAAGAACATAGTGTCCGCGCTGCACTTAGGAGGGCTGAGGCATGCGTCCTGCATGGCGCACGTGTTCAATCTGGTTGCCGAACGGTTCCTCAAGTCTTCCACCCATCTGCAAGACGTTCTAAAAATGGCCAGGAAACTGTGTATGCACTTCATCCACGCCTACAAAGCCAAGCACACCCTCCTTAAGCTGCAGTGGCAGAATGGCCTTCCCCAACATTGGCTGATATGCGATGTTTCCACCCTTTGGAATTCCAGCCTCCATATGTTGGACCGACTGTATGAACAGAGAAAGGCCATTAATGATTTAATGATGATCCAAGAGGACAGGAGTACCCCCATGTGTAATTTTGATGTCAGCCAGTGGCAGCTCATTAATGACACCTGCCATTGGCTCAGGCCCTTTGAGGAGGCCACGTTATTTGTGAGTTGCCAGGACTACGGGATGAATAACATCATTCCACTGCTTCATGTCCTGGAACAGATGCTGCAAAATCTGTCTAGCCATGGCACTGGAGACGTGGCGATTACATCTCACGGCTACGTGAGTACAGTAGGGGCTGATCTGGAGTAGGACATTGGAGCATAAGCAGTGTCAGGCGAAATTAGTGGTGACAGAAGAGGAGCAGGAGCAGCCGGAGGAGGTAGAGGGAGATGAGGAAGACGAGGCAGATGACCCAGACACAAAATGGCAGTATACAGTGGAGATGGAGGCAAGGAGTCCCTCAGAGCCACTTGCGCAGATGGCACCTCTGCATGCTGATTTGCCTGGCGAGTGACAGCCAAATAGTCACCATCCAGCAGAGATATGACTTCTGGCTCTCCACCCTCTTGGACCCTCGCTACCGGTCCAAAATGGGGGCCTTTTTTCACCTGCCGAGAGAGAGGACTAACTCAAGTACTATAGAGAAATCCTGTGTAGTCAGTTTGCTGCTGCTTATGTGCGGCATCGTCCATTCTCTGTCAGGTCTGACCGGGGGGTTCCTCATCGCTCAGGTACCACTGCCATGGGTGCTGTTGTGGGTGGGGAGGCAGGAGCAGTACCAGCTCCATCAGCAGCAGCCTGAGTCTGGTGTCATTGATGAGCAGCTTCCTTCACCCAACTAGTGAGGAGGGTACTCACCAGCAGCAGCAGGATCTGGAGCAGACACTGAACCAGCAGGTGACAGCACTCTGCCACCACACATAAAAGATCCACTTGACTACTGGGCAGCCAAACTGGTTGTTTGGCCGCAACTTGCCAAGTTTGCACTGGAGAAGCTGTGCTGCCCAGTCAGTAGTGTGGCATCAGAGCGGGTGTTCAGTGCGGCGGGGGCCATAGTTAACCCAAAGAGAACTAAATTGTCCACCCAAATGTGGAGAGACTCACCTTTGTCAAGATGAATCAGGCGTGGATCGGCCAGGATTTCCACACACCAATGCCGTATGCATCAGATTAGATCAGCCATGATGCTTCACCAAAACTTTGATATATGAGTCTGGATTCTTCTGGCTACCTGCCTCAGCTACTATTCTGATGCTGCCACCCGGCTGATGCCACACATCTGCTGCCAGCTGCTCCATCTACCACCATCTTTATCAGGGACTGTTATTGCCACCCACCTCACCACTCTTCACTAGGCCATTATGTAGACTTCTGAGGCTGCCGCCACCTCCACACTGTGTCATTGTGCCAATCTGTGGCCTACTGAAGTTCCTGCCACCTCCGCACTCTATGATTGTGCCACTCTGTGGCCTATTCATACTGCTGCCAACTGACCATTGTCTCACTCGAACACCCTGTGGTTTCCTGATGCTGTTTCCACCCTACACCATTGTATGACCTTGCCACTATGTTTGGTTTTCCCCTTCTTTTTTATCTGTCAGAAGAAATTAAAAGGATCAGGATTGTCTGATGATTAGGTAGCCAAAAGCAGGAGTGGATAAAAAACAGAGAAGACATGCAAATATCCCATTTACTGGTCATCTCTGTTTCTGATCAACTCCTGTTTGCCTTTGGCTTTAGCAATATTGATGGATTATTGACCGACTTAAAGCGGACACTGACGGATGAAAGGAAGGGCAAAATGATCAGTGACGTCAATGACAAAATTACTGCTGACACCCTCTCCACTCTTCCGAGGGGGGTAGGGGCCTCTACATGCATCAGTGTTTAATAGAACAGGTTCTGTCATAATCTGTGCAATCATCTGATGTAAAAGGAGTGGGCTCTTTGGCGCTATTGTAGGATCTTGGCCCTCAGCTCAGTTCCTTCCAGCTGGAGCTTACATTACCTTGTCAGGCTGCGTTCCCACTTCAGTTATTTGGTCAGAGAAGTGAAGTGTGAAGCGATTCTAAGAGCGGCGGCTGTCATCTGCGTGTCATACTAAAAAACAGCGTTGTATGAAGACCAAAACACATTCCCTTTGCATATTTGAGTATGGCACGATATTCTACAACACCCTACAGGCTCTCCGCAGCCAGGAAATAGCTGTTTTTTAACGCGATTCACCACGAATAAATTCAGGTCGAGATAAATTTTTCCTGAAAAATTTGGCGAATCCGACGATCCGAATTTTTGAGAATTTCGCCTATCTCTACTTATGACCATGTGATATTTCAGTTTTTCTTTTTCAATAAATTTTCAAAAATATCTACCATTATGTTTTTTTTTTCTTTCAAGATGGGGGCAGAGTGTACATTATTCAGCAAAAAAATAACTTTTTGGATATTAACAAATGCCTGCAATGAAGGAAAGAGGAAACAATTTAAAGGGGTCTGTACCACACTGTAAATGTAATGCTTTCTGACGAATCCACTTATTGTGAATTATCTAATGATCTTACGCCTATCTCTTTAAGGATAGATTGGATAAAAAAATTTTTTTTTTGGGAAAAAGGGTGTCTTTTTGAAACTTTTTTTTTTTTCACATTTTTTTAAAATCTGTTTGCCTTTTTTTTCATGGCTTTCCCCAAGCCCAAAAAAGGGGAAACCTTTCCCTCCATTTTTTTTTCCCATCATAGCTGACATAGACTCTCTCACTGACAGGATTAGTTAAAGGTTTGGACAAAATTACTTCAAGCAATGGTACAGGGGTTTACCTGGTTCCATAAAAGGGATACCAGCCCATTTATTGGGGGCAGTTCAATTTTTTTAATGTGATGATAATGTGAGGGGGTCATGTGATGTTGTTTCGTGTACACATCAACTCAATAAAAATTAGCTGTGTAAAGTGGATCTAAAAACAATAAAAAATTACAGAATTTCTACATACCCATCTTTTTTCCCCTTTTTTTTTCTTTTTCAGTTCAGGGGTTTTGTCCAATGGGTTCCTGTTTCTCGTCATCTATTGCTAATTTGTATGTTGCTTGGTTTGAGGAATTGTTTTTGTTTTGTACTATTTATACATGACCTGATTTTGTCATTAGATGTTCCATATTTCTTTTGTTTTTTCTCTTTCAAAATTTATTGATTTCATTTTCGGTTTACTTTTTTTAAAACCCAAAAATTTTTTATTTTTTTGGGAATTTTTTTTTTTTTTGTTTGGGGGGTTTTAATCAGAGGGTGTACAAACTCACTGAACCAAAAACCTAGTGTCCGGTTCACGCCGGGGTTCCTCCCTTTGGGGCCGTCGGCGGTCTTTCCCTTTCCCTGTGCTTCCCTGCCCTTGTTGTTCTGTTGCTTCCTGGGGCCCTGTGTGTGCTCTGTTCCTCTTTAGGGCCCGCTCGCGCTGCAGTTTCCTGTCTCTTATGGGTTTTACTTTCTCTGTCTACTTCCTTTTTCCCTTTTGCCCCCTTTGCCTTTTTAAGAGGGGGTTTTCCTGCCTTTTCTGTGTCGTTCTTTGCGGGTCTTTTGTTTGTTTTTCCAGCTGTTTTCCCCAAAATTGGTTTCCGGGCCAGATCTCAGGTCTGCTGTTTGACCCTTTAAACCCCTGAGAGGGGCTGGTCCATTTGTCTTGGTCATCTGGGGCTCCTGGCCGCCCGGGTCCTTTCGTGTCGGGTGTCTCCTTTTTTCCCCTTTGCCGTTTTTCCTGTCCTGTATTTGCTCCCCTGTTCCTGGGTGTTCCTGGGTCTTTACCTGATGTGCCCCCGGGCCCAGTTCCTGCCGACCCTGTGGTGCTATGTATCCCTTTTTAAACCCCCCTGTACCCTGCTTTATTGTTCCTGTGTTCCTGTTTTTCCACCGCCTGGTTTCCTGTTTTCACCCGGCTGTCACCGCGGGTTTAGCCACTTTCAGGGGTAGTGACCTGGGGGGCCCGAGAAAAGCCCTTTCCCGTTTTTCGGGGGGGCTCTGGGAAGCCAAAGGGGCCCCCTTTGGGACCCCCCACCCCCTTTTGGCGTGGTCCCCCACTCCCACCTCGCCTGCGGGGGGGATCACAAAAGGACCCAACCCCCGGGGTTGTCGGCGGTCGGACCCCCGGGCATACGTTTTGTCAGCCCCGCCCTTTAACGTATAAAACTGACCATGGATCCCGCCGGGGTGCCCCCTCCCCTGTTTGGGTTTGGTCTGCCCCCCGTGGCCCTTTCCAGGGCCCCCCCCCAAAAGGCCAAGCTTACGGGGGGCCTGCTTGGGTTTCCTAGCCCAGGCTTACTTTTGGGCCCTTTTCTCATGGTCCTCCCCCAGAGTTTTATGTTTGGCCCCTAGTCTTTGGTCCAGCCCGAGCTTACTTTTGGGGGCCCTTTGCTCATGGTCCAGCCCCAAGAGTTTTCTTTTGGGGCCTTTTGCTTTTGGCCCCAGCCCAGAGTTTTCTTTTGGCCTAGCTCGGGCCCCAGCCCAGAGTTTATTTTTGGGCCCCTAGCTAATGGTCCACCCCCGAGAAATCCGTTTGGCCAAAGTTCGGTCCAGCCCAGGGGGAATCCGTTTGGCCCTGTCTTTGGTCCAGCCCAGAGCGTCCGTTGTTCCCCTTGGCTCTTGGTCCCGCCAGAGCGCCCTTTCCTTTTGGCCTAGCTAATGGTCCCCCCCAAGAGGGTTCCCGTCTGTTCCCTAGCTCATGGTCCCCCCTAAAGGTCCGTCTGTTGCCTGCTCCAGGGTTTCTCCCCCTGACCCTTTTCTGAGTCCCCGTGGCTTACGGTCTCGCCCTGAGCCTTCTGAGTCCCGTGGTTTTACGGTTTCTCCCCCCTGAGCCTTTGAGTCCCCGGGGGTTTACGGGTTCTCGCCCTGAGCCTTTGGGGGCCCCGTGGCTTACGGTTCCCCCTTTGGCCTTCGGAGCCCCCGGGGGTTTCGGTCCCCCCCTGGGGCCTTTTGAGTCCCCGTGGCTTACGGTCCCGCCCTGACCCTTCCCTGGGGTCCCCGTGGCTTAGGGTCCGCCCTGGCCTTCTGAGTCCCCCGTGGCTTCGGTCCCCCCCTGACCCCTTCTGAGTCCCCGTGGCTTACGGTCCGCCGGGGCTTCTGAGCCCCCGTGGTTTTAGGGGCCCCGCCCGGGAGCCTTCTGACCCCCCGGGGCTTTTTACGGTCCCGCCCTGAGCCTTTGAGTCCCCTGTGGCTTAGGGTCCGCCCTGACCCTTTTCTGAGTCCCCTGTGGCTTCCCGGGTCCCGGCCCTGAGCCCTTCTGGCCCCCTTTTGGCTTACTGCCCGCCTGGGTCCCCCCCCATTTTGCTAGTGCCCCCCCCTTTTTCCCCCCATGAAACCTCCGTTTCTAGGTTTTCCCTATACTGGCAATTATACACCCTGTATTTGGTTTTTGGGGGTTCCCCCCGTTGAAGTTGCGGGCCCCCCGGCCCTTTGTGGAATGCCATTTTGTGGTTTGGAGGGGGGGCAGGGGGCTTTGAGGGGGGGGGTACTGTCCGGTTCTTTCCGCATTTTGCCTTGGCCGGTCGGCCGTCCGGGCTGCCCTGTTCTGTGGGGCTCCCCGTGCAGGGGGTTCCCGCAGCCTGTGTTTGCTATGTACTTTTCCTTTTCCTGGGCCAGTCTTGTTGCTTCCGGGGGCCTTTTCTGTGCACTGTGCCTTTCCCAAGGCGTGCGGCGGCCCGGGAGCTTTCCCTTTCCCATTTATAGTTTTTTTGGGTTTTGTGCACCTTCCCCTTTCCCCCGACCTCTGGCTATTAGAGGTGTTCTTGTCTCTATCTGGGTCAGTTTATTGCAGTTTTTGTTGCTGTGTCCAGTGCTTCCCCTTTGAGCCTCCTGCCAGAAACTCCCGGTCTGCTGTTGGGGGCCCTTTAACCCCCGAGATGCTTTGGGCCAGTGTCTTTTGGGCATCTGAGCTCCCGGCCGTCCCCTTTTGTTGTGTCTGTGTCCCTGTATCCCGCCCCCTGGGGTTCCGTCCTGTATTTTCCTTTTCCCCGTTCCCGCCCTGGTTTTCCCCCGGGCTGTACCTGATGTGGTTTTCCCCTCCCGTTCCTGCGTATCCGTGGTGCTTTTGTGTTCGTTTAACCCTCCTTTTATCCTGCTGTGCTTTTTTCCCGTCCCCCACCGCCTGGATTCCGTTTGCCCCCCCGGCTTTTTTCAACCCCAGGTTAAACCACCCTCGGGGTAAATGACCTGGGGGTTTTCCCCCAGCCCAAAATCCCCTCCCGCTTTGCGGGGGCTTTGGCGAAGACCAAAGGGGGCCCCTTTGACTCCCCTCCCTGGCCCCGGGCCCCGCTACCCCTCGCCTGCGGTGAATTTAAAAAGGGGATCCACAAAACCCGGAAAGTCGGGGGGGGCGGCGCCTGGAAAACGTATTTCCCGGCGCCCCCCCGTTACAACCCGTTCCGGGGAAAACCCCTTCCCTGATGCGTAGTTGTTTTTTTTCACATGTCTTTAAAAAATATCTTCCCTTTCACTAGTTATCCTTCTCTCTTTTGTTTTCTAACTTTTTTCTCCTTGTGGTTAAAAAAAAGTTGCTCTCCCTTTGGGGAAATATTTTCCCCCAAAGTTCTTTTTATGACCCAGTGATTTTTAAACTATATTGGATTTGGGTTAGAAAATATTAGATATTTTTTGGGAATATTCTATTCCCCGGCCCTTTTTTTTTCACCCCGCCTAATTTCATTAATAAACAAAAATTTTTGGGATGTACTAAGGGACTTTTTCAGAAAATATAAATTTTAAAAACATCTTTTTGGGCCATTAACCCCCACCCAAAAAAAACGTGGGAAAATTTGGGGCTTTTTAAACAAATTCCTTTATTGGTTTTTGGTGGCAGTATTTCATCTTTAAGGTATTGCTATTTTAAAAAGGTTAAAAAAAAACAGCTGAGGGAGAGAATTGGACTTAAAGTTCTTTTTTTTTTTTTTAAAACCCCCAAGGGCTCCTTTTTCTTTCTGTCTTTAAAAACCCTTTTAGACAGATCCCTTTTTTTATTTATACCATTAAAAAAAATCAAAAAAAATTTTTTTTTTTCCAATTGTCTTTTATTGTTTTTAATAGTTTTTACTTTTTTACCTGATCATTGGAAAACTATTTTTTACTTAAATTTTTTTAAAATTTATGTTTTTAGTTTATGCGTACCTGTAATTTATTTAAAAATCTTGATGCGTGCTGGGGGAAAATTTTTTTTTTTGCATATAGGGCTTTTATGGTGCTTTTTTTTTATCCTATATAAAATTGTTTTACTATGCACATATTCACCTGTAAGAAAAAACCCCAATTTTGATAGGAGGGTTTTTTTTTTCCTATGCACAATTTTTCCCTTTAAAGGGCATTTTTAAGCGATTTAAAGCCACTCATATGAATGTATTTTATAGGCGGAAACATATTTTTTTTTTTGCTTTTTACTTTTATCGGTGGGTAGATAAACCTTAATCTTGGGCGGGCCCCCCCCCCGGAGATGGGGGGTGAGAAAAACAATATGTGATAAATTCCCAAAAAGTGTTCAAAATAAATTGATTATGATTTTTCTTTTTTTGTCGTTCAAAAATTAAAAATTTGGGCTTTGTGTTTTAATTCTGGGTTTCAGTTTTGAATAAAGTAACATTTGGGAATGTGATACAAACCAGAAGGGCCAGGCCCCTGGATGAAGAGATGGCAAAAAACTTCAGCGCCCCCCATATTTTCCCTTTGGTTTCTGGTTGGCTGGGGGAAGGAGATCCCCACACTCGAAGATTTAGCCCTGCTGAAGGGGAAGTACTGAAACCCCATTGAAAGGGGTCTGGAAGTTTCCTGGGCCAAAAAAAGCTTTCAATAAAGCTCAACACCCGCCGAAAACCCCCTGTACCAAAGAACAATATAGAAAAACAATTTAATGATCCTTCATTACATTGTTTGAAAATCTTCCCCAAACCCCTATTCAGTGTTATTTAAACTGGAAATGGTGGAGGGGGAAAAAACAACCCGAAGTTTCAGATCAAAACCTTCTATTGTACCCGTAAATTTAAATAAAAAATGTGGACAAAATGTCTCCACAACCCTGCTTCAGTGTCCTGCCGGTTTTGGGGGTGTTTAAAGCCAACCCCTACAGTGATTGTTTTTTGCCCAAAATGGGAAGAAATTTCAAACTAAATATTTAAACCCCAAAAACCAAATTTTTCGGAACAGCATGGGATCCCTTTTGGGGGCTTTCCCAAAGAAAACAGAGAACATAAAAACGGAAGAGCAGAGAGGGGGAGCGGTTTTAGCTCAGGGGTTTGGGTTTTTGGCTTTTACAAAATGAAGTTTTTTTATGTTTTATAAATTCCCCAACACAACCCAAAAGTCACAAAAGGGAAAAAAGAGGTTGTAATAATGGAGAGAATCCAAGTATCTTCATATGCAAAGGGAAATCAAAATTGTCGTTTGGGGCACAGGTGTTCTTTTTCTCATTGACCGTGATCTTTAGGACACACCAAACCCTCTTTCCCCAAATCTGCAAAAAAAGATAAAGGGTCTCACTGTTTTTTCTACTTTCAAAATAAAAGTTAGAAAAGACTATATAATATACAGTATATGGATTTCTAGGGACTCATTTTCATTTTTGTTTCTTTTTGAAATTGGTCTGTTTTTGTTTTTACTCTTACTTTTTGCATATATAATTCAGCATAAAGTGTTCCTTGAGACAAGTGAAATATAATTTCAGTAGGTTTAATTCAAATAGAAAAACGTGGTATAGATGGCTCAAATAAAACAGATGTTCTAATGAAGGAATATGAGATAAGGATGGGAAGAAGTAGCAAGCTGCAGGGCCATTAGAGTACTGAACACTTGGAATGTGGACAATGGAAAAATATACATCAAAGACATCTGGGTCATAATCCATGGTTCCATAACTCAATCATGAGTTTGTGATTAAGGAACTTTGCCACTTCTTCTATGAAGAACACCATGATTTCAAATTTAGGACTCCACCAAACAGATGATTGCTCAAATTATGAATCTTTCATATTCATATTTGGTATGTCTTGGTTAGCAAATTTGTGCTCATGAACTTGGCAGTAATTATTTTTGGCTAGCAGACTCTTACAAGGAGTAATGACACAAGCTGAAATTATGGTCTCTTAAGTTGTCTTCTGCAGGTAACTAGCCATCCCTTCAGTGACCTTAGTAGGAGGAGAAACTTGGAGAGGAGGGTAAGATTGAGCAGTGGAGTAGCATTCTCTTGTGACACCGATGTCATACAGTTGTAAGTGGATCAGGTTGTATTGAAGTCCCTTCTATGTGGTTTCCCTTTCCCTGATATAATTAGTGTGGGCAGTGGGATTTATTTCAGGCCCATTTCTTGTGTGTCTCTGTGCCCTTTTGTCCCCGTTTTCCCCTGACAAAGACTAGATATAAATAAACATTTGCTATATATAAGGACTAGTGCTGCACCTATGATTGGGTTTACGGCTAAAATGGACCCAAATATAAACAACTATACTTGGGTTAGCCCAAAGAAAATTTTGGCAGAATTTACAAAAACAAATGTCTATCAACCTTAACTCTTATGCCTACCTTAATCCTAACCTTAATTCCATCTTTGTATTAGAATTATCATTAGGGTTAAGGTTGCTAGAAGATTTTCCTGTGAACTAAGACTGATGCTAGGGTTGGAATTTTAGTTAGAGTGGGATCAAAGAAAATCAAGGAAAAAAAATTCCTTTTGTAGAAGTTCCAGTTAACATACATATATACATAATACATGCTAACAAGGAAGAAGACTGAAGACAGCGGAAAGTTGAGACTGACTATAGAGTCAATGCTAGGTGTTAACATGGCTAGACTTATCTACAATATGCAACAGAAATAAATATACATGCATCAAAGCCCACCGTGTCATAATCTATACTTTCCAAAATCCACTCATGTGACAAGGATAAGAGCACTCAGCCACATATCTTGTATCTAAGGCCAGGATTTTCAGATTTGGAATCTGAAGAATTGATTATTTGCTCCATTTTTGAACAATTCATACTTAAGTTTTGTGCTTAGGTTGGTTACTAAACTCTCTGGATCTTGCTAGTCACAATTTCTGTCTGGAAATCTCTTGTACAGAGTTATGAAATAAACTGGAATTATGTCATTGAAAAGTGTCCTCTTCATTTAATTATCCGTGCTTAAGTGATGTTATAGCCTGAGGTGACTCTGAGGGCAACAGACACAGAGTGTCAAAAGCATAAGAGAAAACCAACTTTGTAGGATCTGTCCATTTTTCTAGCTGTGCTCCTTGGACGAATTTATTACAAAATCAATTATCAGAGGACTGTAATATTCTTTATTTTGTTCCTTTTTATTTATGCAACTCTATTTTTACTTTTTGTGTTTATTTGATCTATTTTTTATTTTCTATAAATAAGTCCTGTACTTGCATATTAAAGCCTAAAATGTTACTAGTTATGGCTTGTTGCCTTAAGAACAGAATTATCTTCATAGAGTATGAGGGTGTGCTTGTATATGTTACTAGTTAACTGCTAGAGTGCAGTAGGTACTAGTGAGTATGTGGTGCATGTGGTGTTTGTACGTATCACCCATTATCGATTAGTGGTGGCAGCTTTTAGTGTTACTGCGTGGGTGGAATGTTTTAGTTATGTTATGTGCTCAGTTTGTATCCTTAATGAAGATTGAGTGTGAGATTAACTGTGAAGTACATTGGTGGCAGCAGTGGGATCTTATCTCCTGTTTGTCCATCACAGTTTGGTGACAACAGTGGGATATCATCTCCTCTAGGTGTTTCTGTGAAAAAGATAGTATTCATTAAACTGCTGATTGTGAGTTACAACCTATACTATACTCTAAAGCTCCACTAACTATTCCTACCACAGGATATACTGTGTAGATACATTGTCTTGTAATAATATATAATTATAAAGAAAATCCTTCAATATCTATTGTAACCGCACTCACTACAGGTGGGATCACTGTGTACATACACAAAGTCACATATCTTGTACTCGTCCTTAGTTTTGTAGGTAATATGCTGTTTCTCTTTTATTAAGATTTTAAAAACAAAATAATAAAGAAGTAACTGAATACAAAACTCACCCAAAAAAAACATAAACCCAGTATTTAGAACAATGCACCTCAGCAATGGACCCCTGTCCAAACCAACACTCACTCCACCACAAAATACGACAATACAAAATATTTAAAACTACTCAGTAACACAAAATTATAGTAATTTTTAAACCAAATTGCCCTGACCCCGCTGCACTTTTTAGTATCTATCTATCTATCTATCTATCTATCTATCTATCTATCTATCTATCTATCTATCTATCTATCTATCGGAAAAATAAAGGCAGCACACTAAAAATTAAATCAGTGAGTGCCTGCAATGCACAGCTCACAACACGAGTCCCCAGATATATCCAAGAAAGTTACAGCACTCCCAAATAGAAAAAGAGTAAAGAGAGCTTTATTCCAAAATATCCACAGACAATGCTTTAGCCCCAGAGAAAGGTTCTTTGCGCCCGAAAAATTTTGCCTGGCTTATAGTCTTGCTCTGAGCTTTTGTGAGCCCTGGCTTATGGTCTCACCCTGAGCTTCTGTAAGCCCTGGCTTATGGTCTCGCCCTGAGCTTCTGTGAGCCCTGACTTACGGTCTCACCCTGAGCTTTTATGATCCCTGGCTTACAGTCCCACCCTGAGCTTCTGTGCTCCTTACCTGGCCGAGTCTTTGTATGCAAGTTTTCTGCCTTCATTCCTAGCTTGTATGTCATTGTTATTGCCATATGTCTGCTGTTTCTACTGTTGCCATGTCTTGTCCCGTATTTCTACATCTTGTCTTGTTTTAGGCCTCTAAGTGTCATTACTGTTTGGCCTCTGTCAGGTTCTCCTGTTTGGCCTCTGTCAGGACTCTTGTCTTTATGGTCTGTGTCTTGTTATAGTTTTTCCCCATGTTACTGTGCCTGCACACCTCCCGGACCCTTGCTTAGTTGTAGCCACCATAATTTTCCAGCACTGCCTTAACTCACTTGGACATAAAGTTCAATACGGCGTCACAGGTTGTAGCCACTGAAGTCCTCTTCCACTCCTCCATTACGACATCACAGAGCTGGTGGATGTTAGAGACCTTACGCTTCTCCACCTTCCATTTGAGGATGCTCCACATATGTTCAATAGGGTTTAGGTCTGGATACATGTTTGGCCAATCCAGCACTTTTACCCTAATTTTCTTTAGCAAGGCAGTGGTCATCTTGGAGGTCTGTTTGCAGGCTTTTGTGTCCATCATCTTAAGAAGGGACTTCCTTCTGGGATGATAGCCATGCAGATCAATTTGATTAATTGTGGGGCATATGATCTGAGCACTGACAGGCTGAACCTGAACCTCTTCAACTTTTTCAGCAATGTTTCCAGCACTTATAAATCAATTTTGAAAAGACAATCTCTGTATATGACGCTAAGCTAAAGTACTTAATGTCTGTGGTCGACCATGGCAAGGCCTGTCCTGAGTGGAATCTGTCAAAATACTGTAGCCACTGTGCTTTTCAGATCCTCATACAATTCTTTGCCAGGAGGTGCACTGTTGAACTTCCAGTGACCAGTATGAGAGAGTGTGAGAGCGATAACATCAAATTTAACACAACTGCTACCAGTTCACACCTGAGTTCTTGTAGCACTTCGCTCCGTGGAGGTTAAATGGTGAATTTGTCTCAATTTGTCCATTTTCACTCACATGTGTACTCACATTTGTTGCCAGTGGTTTTAACATTGATGGTTGCATGTTGCGTTATTTTGAAGGCAAATCAAATTTAAATTGTTATTCAAGCTGTAAACTAAGTACTTTACATTGTCGCAAAGTGTCATATCTTTAATGTTTTCTCATGAAAAAATTATAATACAATATCTAGAAAAATGTGAGGATTGTACTCACTTTTGTGAGGAAAGAAAAAATACCAATACCCCACCAACACCAAATCATGGATAAAGTTTTATTGTTTTTCTTTGGCCCTGAACAGATACCACATCTCCTGACTCCAGTACATAATAACATACATCCATGAATCACCCTAAACACCCTAAACATCCCCAAAGTCCCATAGACCTCAATATCCCACAGAACCCCACCTAACTCTAAAGCCCAAATCCTGAAAAAATATAAAATATGCAACATGTACACTATATACAAACTACAAGAGCAAGCTACAAGCACAATATAATAACAACAAAGCCAAGTCCCAAAACTTCAAAGGTATCCTGATGGAATTCAAAAGCAGTAAGCCGACTTCAGATTCCAACTTTGGCAGTCACTGAGCACTACAGGTTTCTGGAAAAGGGACAACAGAACCCTCTTGTCAAGGACTTTCCTTGACTGAGACCTGCTGTTCTACAATCCCATATCCCACTGACATAACACCTTCAGAACCAGAGCAGCATAAGCCGGAAGATGTCAATGAGGTGTGCCCAGATCCTTCACTTGTCCTTCTATCTCCTGAAGTAAAGGCCAAATCCATCCTCAATATAAGAATACCAAAAGAGGAGACCTCTCTTTCAAGAGGTCTGGTAGGTTGTTCTTAATAAAGGTATTCACAAGGAACACCACAGGGTTGACCATACCCAACCCTCCTAGTCATCTTGTACAGTAAGTAACCTCCCTCTTGACTAGGTTTACCACCTCCTCCATAACATCTGGAAGAACAGGCTCCAGACAGAAGATCATAATAGAGATGAGCGAACAGTAAAATGAACTTCAAACAGTAGTGGTGTTCGGTTCGAGGTTCGAGTCGAACTTGAACTCGAACCCCATTAAAGTCAATGTGAGAAGATGTTAGGGTTAATTTTTATACCTATACTGGTGAAATGAAGCTTTAATTACCATCCATAACAGTGCACTGGATACGTGGAACAACTTAGTGTAGAAAACTTCCCTCTAAGAGTGACAGAAAAAATGTAGGAGGCTAAAATACTTAATTCCTTTCAATGGCTAACTGAAAAAATGAGGACAGCTTGCAAGCAGGGGCGTAGCTATAGGAGGTGCAGCGGTAGCAGCTGCTACGTGGCCCTGCATCCTGATATAGTGTAGTTTAAATGTGTATTTCCAATTGTCAAGAAGATGTGCTACAGTTTACTAGTTAGTGACATCGGCAAACGGGGCAACAAAATGGTCAGAGATCCAGGCTTGATTCATTTTTATAAATGTCAAACGATCCACATTGTCAGGGGAAAGATGGCTATTAGAGATGGGCGAATTGATTCTAACGAAGTGGAATTCGTTTAGAATTTCTCAGGAAAAACTTCGGTGTTCTGAACGAAGTCGAACTTTGGGGGACTTCGGGATGAACTGAAGTGTGCTTTTTCATTGATAAAATTGGCTGCGAGCACTGGCTTTACATGGGGCAAAGAACTCTGAGAGGAAGATAGGGCATAGCCTTGCATGACCATGTGCAGAATGAAGCCAATAAGACCGGCGGATTCCTGTGATTTCCACCGCACTATATAAGTCCGCGCGACGCTGGGAGCTCACACTCCTCTCACTGTACTGATCAGGGAAGGTGCTGCTGCGGCTGATAGCTCTTACTTGACCCTGAGCAGCGCCTACCCTACTTTGGCCACCCTGCCAATGACTCCAACCCCACGCTTTCCATAACCCCCACCCAAAGAGAACTGAGCAGAGGTTGGATATAATTGGCCACAGCAGCCATTTTTAATTAACAAACAAAACAACAGTACACAAACATTCCCAAATGGACATGGAAACCCAATTACCCATTCGGCTTAATCCACGAATAACCAAATTGGGGGCTGAGGTACCTTGGAGTACAGATGTCCTCAAGCAAAACCCAGGTCTGGCCCGAAGACTTCACACTGTTTAAACAAAAAAAAAAAAAAAAAACAAATAAACAAAAAAAAAAAAAAAAAAAAAGATAAAAAAAAAAAAAAAAAAAAAAAAAAAGCAAAA
>JAODAL010006034.1:130000-137561 GCA_025379985.1 Phyllomedusa bahiana
AAGGCACTAAGTCACCCGCAGCAGAACAGTCACCCGGAGGGAAGATGCCGACCGGGAATTGATTGGCCTGAACAACTCCCAAGTTGTCACCGTGAAACCTAACTTTTTTGTTCCTGAAACCTCTCCCCCCAAATGTCCACCGCCAAAGAAGATAGGAAATATCTCCAGAAGCTCTAGGGTTCCCTGACCTATCCTGCATCCACCCACGGGGCCGGCCACCCTCCGGCACACCACGCGCCTTGACAATATCCCCGAACCCAACACTCCCCGCCGCATCAGGTGAAAATTTCCACATCCGCGTTGTTCACCCACTGCCTCAAATATAATGGATATCCCAGTGTAATGCTCCATAAATGACTGCCACACCTTAAGTTTCCCTCCCGTGTTCCGCCGCAACCCGAATAAGTGAAGAATAGCCCCGCACTCCTGACGTCGCCCCCGCCAACGTCTCGAGAAAATCCGACCCATGGGCATTAATAACGGCAAGCAAAAATAAGCTTGCCCCAGTAAGGATTGTAGTCACGCAGAGTCCACCTTCCTTTTTGTTAACGCCATCTTGATTTCACCCCTCAAAGCGCCACACCTTCTCCTCCGCAACCGACATTCCATCAAATCGAGTCGAGGGCAAATCCCCAAAAAATTCAATGAAGAGGAGCCGGACCCCTCCGTCATATTAGGGTCCAGCGGAACCCCAAACTGTCCCATCACCCATGCATTGATGCCACAGCGACCCACAAACCCCAGTAAGTCCACTGGGCCAACGCAAAGGAAACGTCAAAGTAAAGAATCACAGACCCCAAACCGGACACGTCCCGAACCACCCCCTCCAAAAAAAGTACTAAAGGTCCTCAAAGTAGAAACAAGAAATCGAACAACCCATTGGTAAACCACCGACCAACAAAAAAGGAACCATCGCCAACAACCACCCCAGCAGGTGAATCACTGTCTGGTGAACGGGCAACAGCCTGAAGAGGCGGACTCAAGTATCGCGTCTTGGCCATAAGAGCCCCCCTCCCATAAAAACGCACCCACCGAACCGCTGCATCAAAAGAGGTGTAAACCACCGTGAACAAAGCTCCGGATCGATGCATCATTGACCGACAGGCCTTTTGGGAACGAAAGATGGTGAAGTCAACCGAACTTATTTGGCTCCTTCTTTGGAACCACCCCAAACTGGGACACAACTAAATTTGCAACCGGTAAAAGGGAGAATGGTCCCCGCCTCCTCCCCAATGATACCTCCTTGGCCAGCTTTGTCGGCCACTACTTCCGGGTGAGCATGGGCACCGCAATTCTTGTAGAGGGTACCTCAAGAGGAGGAACTGAAATACGAAACCGTCGCTAAAACCCCCCTTTATATCAAACATGCCGCTCTCTGGCCGGGTAATCTATTTAGATTACGGCACCATCGCAGCACCCCCTCACCGTCGATCGCCCCCAAGCAGTGAGTTACCCGCCCCCCCCTTAATCCATTATATCCCCTCCGCATGCACCGTGACGAACCATGGGAAGCGGCACTTGCACACTGAACAACCGTGTCTGAAACGGCAGTATTGGACCCAAACCGGTCACTGGATTCTCATTAAAAATTGCCAACAGACCCCCCGAACTAGTCCCCCCCTGAGGAGCCCCCACCCGATCGACCCCTCGCCCCCCTGTTGACCAGTAGCACCGGGTCCCCCTTGAAAGGGTTGGCCAAACGAGACGGTGCATCCACCATTTAACCACAGACCGATTCTTTGTGGGTCCCAGCGAATGGAGGGACCACTGCCATCCGCTGACGAAATAGCTCGTCGTATCGTAAGCCACGTCTATGATCCCCCATAAAACCTCTTGGGCTTCCCCCAATAGAGTCTAAGTAACAAAAAAGCGCGGAACAGTTATCCGGCGATTTTCACCCCGATCCACACTCGCCAAAAGGCAAATGCTTGCAACCAATTCCTGGAGGTCCTGCGAGAATCCACCGCCACCTCCCGTCTTCTCCTCCCTCCTCCTCCTTACTCTCTCCCTTTTTCCCTTAGCTAAGTTAAATTATTTCCAAAGGGAAGAAAGCGAAAAAGATTTCGACGTATTCGTCCTGCCAAATCTTTTCTTCACCTCCTCTTCAAGTGATGCCCCCAAAGGGCCCCTCTAAGCACATATAAACCCCTTCCCTTCGCATCTGTCATCAAGTCGAACCACATCAACCGTGTCCTGCTCTGTCTGCACCGACACTGTCACCCCCGTCCCCCTGACCTTCGACCCAACCCCCACACGGCCCAATAGGAGAAAGAGGAGGGAACAACCATAGAGAACTGTACGCCGCCCCCCACGCCGCTACCGGTGGATACCGGTCCAAACTGCCCACCGACCCTGGAAAACCGCTAACAACTCCCTCAAGCTCCCAGCCACCTCCTCCCACGCCGGAGGCCCCCCCACCAACTGCGCACCCTCCACCGCCCCCCCGACCGTTACATACTAAACATAGAAGAGGACTCACCAGGCTTCGCGGGAGCTGTGATCCCGCTCACCGCACCCATCGATCCTGAAGTCCTGCTGCCTTGTCCACGCTGAACCACGATGTCCTACCTGTTATCCAGGCTCCACGGCCCACCGGTTCCGCATCCCGCTGAACCACCGAACCGAACTCTGTGCTCCGCCTCGCCTTCTTCGCTCCTGCCCGTCCAGGTCCTCCCCCGCGCCCGGGACCAGCCGTAATGCGTCCGTATCCCTCCATCCGGAAACCGATGTGGCTTCCCCGCCGTCTGGCTCTCCCACCGACCACCGAACTGAGCGACTCCCAGGCGTGGACCCCGACCGGTCATCACCGGGCCCTCCGCCGCCTCCCGCGTAGCAGTGCAGACAGGAAGCCATGGGGGGGGGCGGTCGTAGCCCCCCCTGGACTGGGGTGACGCCGACCGCGCTCCGCTGTGCCCGCCGTCGTGCCGATTCTCCCGACCGGGCGACGCGGTCCGAGCTGACGTCCGCGCCACCCTACCCGGAGGGTCCCCTGAGGGGCTCCGTTGACCTCGCGTGGACGCCCAGGGAGTTATCCAGGGCTAAGTCCCTCTGGGGGGACCGAGCCCTGCGCCTGGGCATGGACGGGGCCCCACCGCCCCCCCAGGTGAAACAGGAGGCGCAGGAGGGGGAGTTCTTTCCCCAGAGCAAACCGCCCAGGTCCTGCAGCCAACCCGGTCCCCGCTGCGGCTGCCGCTGCCCTGAGCTGCTCCAATACCTCCTCGATCCCCGACATGCTGCTCAGCTTAAGGTAGGGGACGAGGTCAGTGCGCAGGCAGCTCCAGACTCTTCTAGCTGCCTACTGCCGCAACCTGCCTCCTCCCCGCGCGACGTTCATGCGCCTATATACGCGCGCCCCCCGCACGCCGCTCTCCCTCACCCTTAACGGCCGCACGTACGCCCAGGCCCCCCGCTCGCCCCCGGGTCTGAGGGGCCTCCCCCTAAGGCTGCGTCCCCCCCGTGTCCGGCCCCCAGGCTGAATAACTGATTTTATACAGCGATTTTTGTGGG
This sequence comes from Phyllomedusa bahiana, assembly GCA_025379985.1. Lineage (NCBI taxonomy): Eukaryota > Metazoa > Chordata > Amphibia > Anura > Hylidae > Phyllomedusa > Phyllomedusa bahiana. Next base: position 133,508 of record JAODAL010006034.1, read on the forward strand.
GTGTCTCAAACTTGTCTCAGAGGACTGCTTCTCTTAACGTTCTATTTCTGATTTTTTGGTAATGGATATAAATCCAGTGTGCGTTCACATCCGCTGCATATACATTTAAAATCCGTATCTGCTCACAGCACATTGAATATCCAAGGGGGATCTAAGCCATTTCTGTTTTGTATTCATTTAAAGAAACAGCGTTTTTACAATACAAATAACCACTTCATTTTTTGGTGCTCAATCCTTAGGCGCAAATTAACATCCAGGGTTTAAATAAGCGTTGTTTTTTCAAGCAGGTGGTGACTCGCAAGAAACCGTCTTTTTCACCGCCAAAATATAATAATCTTTTCCTGTAGCCTAATTCAAAGCAAAGTAATTTAAATTTTATCCTCTTGTTTGTAGCGTAAAAAACACAGCATTGTAACATGCACAAAGCTAGTAGTTTTGTGGTGGCTCAATTCTTTTGCGCAATTTACATACAGAGGTTAATTAAGCGTGTTTTTTACTGTGTGACCCAAAAAAACGTCTTTTTCACCGCCAAAATATATACTTTTCTTTCCTGTAGCCTAATTCACACGCAAAGATTAATTATAATTTTGTCTACTTGTTGTGTAGCTTAAAAAAACACGGCATTGTAACACGCCTACAAAGCTAGTAGTTTGAGTGGCTCAATTCTTTGGCGCAATTTACATCCAGGGGTTTAATTAAGCGTTGTTTTTCGAGCTGTGGTAACTCCAAGAAACCGACTTTATTTCACCTGCCAAAATATTACATTTTTCCTGTAGCCCTAATTCACAAGCAAAGGTTAATTACAATTTTGTCTCTTGTATGTGTAGCGTAAAAAACACGGCATTTTAACACGCTACCAAGCTATTAAGTTGGGGTGGCTCAATTCTTTGGGCGCAATTTACATCCCAGGGTAAACTAAGTATTTTTCTGCAGTTGCACTCAGTAAAAGAAACTTTACTTTTTCACCGCCACAGATGAAATTCTGTAGCATAATTCATATTCCGAAGGTTAATTAAGCCTTTACAAATTCAGTAAAATATAAGAGTTTTTAAAACGCACATACAAGTCATTTTTCCTGTCCAGTTTGTGGAGCGCAATTTATATCCAAGGGTTACCCAAGTTTGTTACTGGGTTCATTTGGAGTCAAATACAGGATGTGTATTTATCATATACAAATATCTTCATCAAACAATGTCTGTACATTTTAGAACAAACAGTAATGTCAGACAGAGAGGGGAGGCCTGACACCTGCGAGTGGTAGTGGCACAAACATTCCTGGAACAGGCCCAGGTCGCAGCACAACAAGGGGACTTCCGCATCAGGGTCACTCGGTGAGGCCAAACTCTGCCTGTCTCCTAGTCGGCCTGTGTTTGTTCAGCAACCAAGGGTTCTTGATTGGTTTACTAGGTCATCCACTTCCTCCCAGATGACATCTGAACACCCAGCCAAGAGTCATGGGAACGTCAGACACAACCCAAAGTTGGCAATGGCCCCGGAGCGGGTCAGCGGCCCCTCCACATGTCCTCAGCCCGCCTCTGTCCCATCCGGGGTCCCTCAGCCAGAGATCTACTATGTGGTCTGGGCTCAGCGGCCACTAATAGCGAGGATGAAACAATTTGAGAGGGCATTCAGCAGCTACTTGGCAGTGAAGAAATGGGGCCAATATCCACTGCTTCTTGCAGTAGGCGACTCCTGCCGATGTCACCTCAATTATCAGTCATTGTGCCACTCTGTGGCCACCTCCTTTTTTTGACCACCACCAAATGTCATTCTGCCACTGTCTGACCTCATGCTGCTGCTCGTGGCTGGCTGCCTGTGACCTCCACACTGTGTCATTGTGCCACTGTTTGTGACCTCAGCAGCTGTGGCGGTGCCCTCCACTCTCTGTCATTGTGCCACCTGTGGCCTATTCCAGTTTTTGCACCTTCCAGAATGTGATTGTGCCCACTGCCTGACTCTCATGCTTGCTGCTACCGTGACCTCCACACTGTGTTATTGTCCCACCAGTGGCCTGCTACTCTTTTGCCACCGAGTCACGAATGTCCTTGTGGCCACTGCCTGACCTCATTCTACTGCCGCCGTGACCTCCACTCTCAGTCATGTGCCACTCTGTGCCTCCTCCTTTTTTGCCACCTCCTAAGTCATTGTGCCACTGTCTGACCTCATGCTGCGCAGTGGCTGCAACCGTGACCTCCACATTGTGTCATTGTGCCACAGTCTGACCTCATGCTGCTGCTGCCGTGCCCTCCACTCCTGCATTGGCCACTCTGTGGCCTACACCTGTTTTGCCACCTCCAGAATTCATTGTGCCACTGTCTGACCTCATGCTGCTGCTGTGGCTGCTGCCGTGACCTCCACACTGGTGTCATTGTGCCACTGTCTGACCTATGCTGCTTGCAGCCCGTCCCTCCACTCTCTTGTCATTGTGCCACCTGTGGCCTACCTTCCCAGTTTTTCCGACCTCCAGAATTCATTGTGCCACAGTCTGACCTCATGCTGCTGCTGTGGCTGCTGCCGTGACCTCCACACAGGTGTCATTGATCCACTATCTGACCTCATGCTGCTGCTGCCGTGCCCACCACTCCAGTCCATGTGCCACTCTGTGGCCTCTCCTAGTTTTGCCACCTCCAGAATGTCATTGTGCCACTGTCTGAACCTCATGCTGCTCGTGGCTGCCGCCGTCACCTCCACACTCTGTCCACTAATGTTGAGCCACCTGAGCTCTCAGTTTGTTTTTTTCCAGCTTTCGCTGGGATGACTTTATCAGGCTACATTCCGCTTGAGTTTTTTGGTCCAGTTTTTTGCACCTCATTAAGTGCCCAGGGAATTTTATAGTGAATCGACTCTAAGAGCATCGGCAGTCATGTGCGTGTCATACAAAAACACAACATTGTAAGAAGACCAAACCAAAGCTCCCTCTGCAATATTTAAGGTCATGGCACACTTCTACAACACCCTGCAGCTCTGTGCAGCCTGGAAATAGCGTTTTTTTAACGCGATTCCGTGCCGAAGTAATTCGGACCGAAACAAATTTTGTCGGAAAATTCGGCAAATGTGACCGAATCGATTTTTGAGAAATATCGGCCCTCTCTAAGACTATGTTTTGTCATTTTCACACCGCCAGCTGTGCTGAATGTGCGTTCCGAGATAACGCTGGATAAAACTACTATGGCGTGTCAAGCAAGCTCAGGACATTCATCCAGTTTGGACACCAAGCAGTTGAATGGTTCCAGACTAAGTCCAAACACAATGATATTGAGCTGCAAGTAGTCATGGACCATGGAGTTCAGAGCTGTCTCTATGGTCTGAATGCTGCCCTGCCATGCATGCAATGGTGAGAGTGGTAAAAAATTTATTGGCAGTATTGTTCTGCCACACAGCCAGCGCTTGCGGCTATTTCCTTTTTCTACTGCTGCCGCGATTGCTGACATTGTTTCCACCATGACAGAAGGAGTGAATACGCAAAAGATGTATCTATTGGTCCAAATGGCAGCTGTCTCAAAATCCTGCATTCTACTGAAAAATTGTGTGGGTGGAAGGAAATTGCTCACTTTTGTCTTGTAATGTGGATCAAGGAGGGTGGCCACCCAGTTATCACTGTTTAAATTATATTGCCGTGAAGCGGGAATCATGTTGCAGTGTAATGTAGCAGTCCAAGCACTCATGTTGAAGATGCTGCCGGGATTCTCTCCCACGCCCTCGGGGTCGAGGGGTACTAACGGGATCTTCCTCCTTTTCTTCCTATAACGTGTGCCAAACTCTTACCAGTGAAGGGTAATCAGTACCAGTGGTGTCCACCCCTGCCTCCTCATCCTCCACCACTTCCTCATCCTGACCATCACCAGAGCCCTGCCTTAGCCTCAGTGCTCTAATAATTGTGAGCTGAACTGCCGTCCTGCACCCGCCCTCAACCTAGAACTACCACCTTAAGAAGACCTATACAATTGCGAAACAGTCGGGCCATCTGCATCCTCTGGTGAATAAGGCTCTGTTTCCGCCTTCTCTTTCTCTTCCTCCATCACTGCTGAGACCTGCTGCCACTTGTTCCAGAAAA